>JAPMUY010001418.1:172500-182470 GCA_026901105.3 Galaxias olidus
TGGGTCTGGAACATTAGGAACAGAACATTGAGGCTGGTTCCATGGCAGTTTGGGTCTGGAACAGTAGGACAGAACATTGAGGCTGGTTCCATGGCAGTTTGGGTCTGGAACAGTAGGAACAGAACATTGAGGCTGGTTCCATGGCAGTTTGGGTCCTGGACAGTAGGAACAGAACATTGAGGCTGGTTCCAGGGCGGTTTGGGTCCTGGACAGTAGGAACAGAACATTGAGGCTGGTTCCATGGCAGTTTGGGTCCTGGACAGTAGGAACAGAACAGAATATTGAGGCTGGTTCCATGGTAGTTTGGGTCTGGAACAGTAGGACAGAACAGAACAGAACGTTGAGGCTGGATCCACGGCAGTTTTGGTCTGAGACAGTAGGTACAGGGCCGCTCTGTGGAGGGGGCAGTCTGGGACAGTAGGGACAGGGCCGCTCTGTGGAGGGGGCAGTCTGGGACAGTAGGGACAGGGCCGCTCTGTGGAGGGGGCAGTCTGGGACACTAGGGACAGGGCCGCTCTGTGGAGGGGGCGGTCTGGGACAGTAGGTACAGGGCCGCTCTGTGGAGGGGGCAGTCTGGGACAGTAGGGACAGGGCCGCTCTGTGGAGGGGGCAGTCTGGGACAGTAGGTACAGGGCCGCTCTGTGGAGGGGGCAGTCTGGGACAGTAGGGACAGGGCCGCTCTGTGGAGGGGGCAGTCTGGCACCCGGTCACAACTTTTCTCTGTCCTTGCTCCTCAGTGATGGAATGACCTCCCCACGAACATTAGGACCGCAACATCTTTGTTCACTTTACATCGAAACTAAAAGGCTCGCTTGTTTAGACTACATTTAGGTTCTTAAATGTAACCTGTCCTGTTTTGTATCCTGGTGTTTCTATCGCTTGCTTAGTGCTTATTGATGTAAATAGCTTAGGGATGCACTTATTTTATCTACTTGACTTTTTAACTTAGCTTGTTGAAAGCACAATGTTTTATGAGTGGCTTTGGATAAAAGCATCTGCAAAATGATTCTAACTTAATGCATATGGCAGGGACAGTAGAAGCAGGGACAGTAGTAGCAGGGACAGTAGAAGGAGGGACAGTAGAAGCAAGGACAGTTAAAACACGGAAAGTAGAAGCAGGGACAGTAGAAGCAAGGACAGTAGAACCAGGGACAGTAGAACCAGGGATAGTAGAAGCAGGGACAGTAGAAGCAGGGACAATTAAAACAGGGACATGTCTGGGACATAGACACCGTCAAATGTCTGAGCTATTGCTAAACGAGCAGTTCACTGTTTACAATGTCTTACCTTGTTTCCATGGCTGTTTTACCTCGAAGATGTCTTACCTTGTTTCCATGGCTGTTTTACCTCGAAGATGTCTTACCTTGTTTCCATGGCTGTTTTACCTCGAAGATGTCTTACCTTGTTTCCATGGCTCCAGGAGTCATCCAGACAGTTTTTACATGCAGTTGGGCTGCTATTGAGTAATTATGCTTTCAAGCTAAACAGGAAACCATAATTACTCAAGCACAGCCAACTGGATGTAAAAACTATCTGGATGGGTTGGAAACAGCTCTTTTCTTTATTGCCTGTTGGCACGTAAGCTTCTCATGCTAGCAAGTTAGCCTGTCGACCTTTTCAGTTCAAATTGTGATATAAGGCGATCTTCCAAGATTACAAATCTTCAAGCAGAACCAGCTTGTTTAGCATGTTACCAGGCCAAAACCGCCAAGCCTTATATGGCCTTTCCCCCCAAATTACAAAGGAGAAAATTATTGCCCATTCAGAACGACTTCCAGATTGAAAAGGAAACGTAGCTGGCGCTGATTCCAAACCCAGCGCTCATCGCCCTGAGGCCAGGAGAAACAAACGTGTGTGTGTGTGTGTGTGTGTGTGTGTGTGTGTGTGTGTGTGTGTGCTGCGTGTGTGCTGCGTGTGTGGCGGAGTAGCAGACTTCAGGCACCAAGGCCTTCCTCATTGAGACTGCCACAGTCGCTTAGCGGGACAGACTTCAGGCACCTCCGTGGGTTACAACAGTTAGCTGTGTCTCAGTGTTAGAACAGTTAGCAATTAGCTGTGTCTCAGTGTTAGAACAGTTAGCTGTGTCTCTGTGTTACAACCATCAGCTGTGTGTCTGTATTAGAACAGGTAGCAATTAGCTGTCTCAGTGTTCAAACAGTTACCTGTGTGTCTGTGTTTCAACTGTCAGCTGTGTCTCAGTGTTAGAACAGGTAGCAGTTAGCTCTGTCTCCGTGTTACAACCGTTAGCTATGTTTCTGAGTTAGAACAGTTAGCAGTTAGCTGTGTCTCTGTTAGCTGTGTGTCTGTGTTAGAACAGTTAGCAGTGCCTGTCTCTGTGTTAGCACAGTTAGCAGTTAGTTGTGTCTCTGTTAGCTATGTGTCTGTGTTAGAACAGTTAGCAGTGTCTGTGTCTCTGTGTTAAAACAGTTAGCTGTGTCTCTAGGACAGTGTAGGAATGACTCTCCTAAGCAGCTCTGACGTGTGGCGGGTGCTCAGACCCTGTGCAGTGGTTAACACAGACACATCCAAAACCAGAGTTCACAAGAATATTTTATGCTTCAAATGCTTTATGCTTCTTTTTTTTTACAACTAGGAGTTTATATTTAGACATGTATATGAATTGGTAAATGTATGAGTATATTTGTTGTTGTAATGAGAACTTTTTAGTATATGTTACATATCTATGGGATCTTGTTTAAGCATGTTTAATCTTAGGTATGAGCATTGCAACTTGAGGGAGGGAGGGAGGGAGGGATTAATGGCTGGATGGGGCTAGGGCCACTTGTCCACAGCAGATGAATAAACGTCAACCAACACTGACATCAAGCACAGCCCTCTGAGTCCTACAGCCCTTTAACTAGCTGGCCGCTCCAAAGATAACTCATAACTCTACACTGTTGGAGCCTCTAAGGTTTGCTGGGGTTATGCTGGTTTTCTTTGGGTTATTCTGGATTGTGTTAAGAGTGCTGGGGTCAGTAGGAGGTTGTAGCTGTGGGTGAAGAGTTTGTTGGGGTTAGGTTGAGTTGGGTTGTGTTAGTCATTGTGGGTTTGGTCAGAGTTTGTTGGGATTAGTTTGAGTTGGGTTGTGTTAGTCATTGTGGGTTTGGTCAGAGTTTGTTGGGGTTAGTTTGAGTTGGGTTGTGTTAGTCATTGTGGGTTTGGTCAGAGTTTGTTGGGGTTAGTTTGAGTTGGGTTGTGTTAGTCATTGTGGGTTTGGTCAGAGTTTGTTGGGGTTAGTTTGAGTTGGGTTGTGTTAGTCATTGTGGGTTTGGTCAGAGTTTGTTGGGGTTAGTTTGAGTTGGGTTGTGTTAGTCATTGTGGGTTTGGTCAGAGTTTGTTGGGGTTAGGTTGAGTTGGGTTGTGTTAGTCATTGTGGGTTTGGTCAGAGTTTGTTGGGGTTAGTTTGAGTTGGGTTGTGTTAGTCATTGTGGGTTTGGTCAGAGTTTGTTGGGGTTAGGTTGAGTTGGGTTGTGTTAGTCATTGTGGGTTTGGTCAGAGTTTGTTGGGGTTAGTTTGAGTTGGGTTGTGTTAGTCATTGTGGGTTTGGTCAGAGTTTGTTGGGGTTAGTTTGAGTTGGGTTGTGTTAGTCATTGTGGGTTTGGTCAGAGTTGAGCCTGTTGAGCCAACACTGACATCAAGCACAGCCCTCTGAGTCCTACAGCCCTTTAACTAGCTGGCCGCTCCAAAGATAACTCATAACTCTACACTGTTGGAGCCTCTAAGGTTTGCTGGGGTTATGCTGGTTTACTTTGGGTTATTCTGGATTGTGTTAAGAGTGCTGGGGTCAGTAGGAGGTTGTAGCTGTGGGTGAAGAGTTTGTTGGGGTTAGGTTGAGTTGGGTTGTGTTAGTCATTGTGGGTTAGGTCAGAGTTTGTTGGGGTTAGTTTGAGTTGGGTTGTGTTAGTCATTGTGGGTTTGGTCAGAGTTTGTTGGGGTTAGTTTGAGTTGGGTTGTGTTAGTCATTGTGGGTTTGGTCAGAGTTTGTTGGGGTTAGTTTGAGTTGGGTTGTGTTGGTCATTGTGGGTTTGGTCAGAGTTTGTTGGGGTTAGTTTGAGTTGGGTTGTGTTAGTCATTGTGGGTTTGGTCAGAGTTTGTTGGGGTTAGTTTGAGTTGGGTTGTGTTAGTCATTGTGGGTTTGGTCAGAGTTTGTTGGGGTTAGTTTGAGTTGGGTTGTGTTAGTCATTGTGGGTTTGGTCAGAGTTTGTTGGGGTTAGTTTGAGTTGGGTTGTGTTAGTCATTGTGGGTTTGGTCAGAGTTTGTTGGGTTAGTTTGAGTTGGGTTGTGTTAGTCATTGTGGGTTTGGTCAGAGTTGAGCCTGTGTCCTCCTCTCTTTCACTCCTCCCACCTCAAACACCCCTTCTGCTTTCCTCATCTATCCTTCTTCTTTCTCTCCATCATTATATTCTCCCTCTGTCTTACCCTAAACGATCCAAACAACCCCCCCCCCCACCCCACCCCCTCCTACATCTCTCTCCCCAGTGCTCCTGTTTTTCCATTTCCTCTCTTTTTACACCCCAATAGGTTTTACTTGAATCTCACATTCCTTTCCTTTAATTACACTCTGTTCTCCTCTTCCTCTCTCTCTTGTTCCGTCTAGTAGTCCTCCTCTTCCTCTCTCTCTTGTTCCGTCTAGTAGTTCTCCTCTTCCTCTCTCTCTTGTTCCTGCTAGTAGTCCTCCTCTTCCTCTCTCTCTTGTTCCGTCTAGTAGTTCTCCTCTGATTGTCCCTCTGCTTTTAGCTCTGACCTCATCTCCACAAGTAGAGCTAGAGTCTATAGAATGGGCGTGCTTATCAGGTCAATCTGACTGGCTGACTGACTGATGAGCTAACTAACTAACTAACTGACTAGCTATCTGACTGACTGACTGACTTACTAGCTACCTACCTGACTGACTGACTAGCCAACTACCTGACTGACTAGCTGACTGACTTACTGATTAGCTGACTGACTGACTAGCCAACTACCTGACTGACTAGCTGACTGACTTACTGATTAGCTGACTGACTGGCTCACTGACTAGCTAGCTGACTAACTGCCTTAGCTGGCTGACTGACTGACTAGCTGATATCATGACTGACTAGCTAGCTGACTGACTCACTGATTAGCTAACTACCTATCTGACGGACTATCTAGCTGACTGACTTACTGATTAGCTGACTGACTAGCTAACTTCCTACCTGACGGACTAGCTAGCTGACTGACTTACTGATTAGCTGACTGACTAGCTTACTACCTACCTGACTGACTAGCTAACTAGCTAGCTGGCTGACTGACTGACTAGCTGACTGACTGACTAGCTGACTGACCTATTGATTAGCTGACTGACTAGCTGACTGACTTACTGATTAGCTGACTGACTAGCTGACTGACTGACTGACTAGCTAAACACCTACCTGACGGACTAGGAAGCTGACTGACTGACTAGCTGACAGACTTACTGATTAGCTGACTGACTGACTGACTGACTGACTGACTGACTGGCTGACAGACTGACTGACTGACTGGCTGACTGACTAGCTGACAGCATGACTGACTAGCTAGCTGACTGACTGACTAGCTGACAGCTTGACTGACTAGCTATCTTACTGACTGACTGGCTGGCTGACTGACTGACTAGCTGACAGCATGACTGGCTGGCTATGGCTGACTGACTGACTGGCTGACACTTGCTGGCTGGCTGGCTGGCTGGCTGACTGACTGGCTGGCTGGCTGGCTGGCTGACTGACTGGCTGGCTGGCTGGCTGGCTGGCTGGCTGACTGACTGACTGGCTGGCTGGCTGGCTGGCTGGCTGGCTGGCTGACTGACTGACTGACTGACTGACTGTTGCTCTCCACTGTACTACGTGGACCGTTGGAGCGACAGAGTGAACGACAAGGAGGACGTTCAGAGACAAAGGAAGATGGAGTGGGAGAGAGGGAGAGGAGAGGAAGATGGAGTGGGAGAGAGGGAGAGGAGAGGAAGATGGAGTGGGAGAGAGGGAGAGGAGAGGAAGATGGAGTGGGAGAGAGGGAGAGGAGAGGAAGATGGAGTGGGAGAGAGGGAGAGGAGAGGAAGATGGAGTGGGAGAGAGGGAGAGGAGAGGAAGATGGAGTGGGAGAGAGGAGAGGAGAGGAAGATGGAGTGGGAGAGAGGGGAGAGGAGAGGAAGATGGAGTGGGAGAGAGGGAGAGGAGAGGAGTGGGAGAGAGGGAGAGGAGAGGAAGATGGAGTGGGAGAGAGGGGAGAGAGGGAGAGAGGAGAGGAAGATGGAGTGGGAGAGAGGGAGAGGAGAGGAAGATGGAGTGGGAGAGAGGGAGAGGGAGAGGAGAGAGAGAGGAGAGGAGAGGAAGCGGAGGGAGAGAGGGAGAGGAGAGGAAGATGGAGTGGGAGAGAGGGAGAGGAGAGGAAGATGGAGTGGAGAGAGAGGAGAGGGAGGAGAGGAAGATGGAGTGGGAGAGAGGGAGAGGAGAGGAAGATAGAGTGGGAGAGAGGGAGAGGAGAGGAAGATGGAGTGGGAGAGAGGGAGAGGAGAGAGAAGAGAGGAGAGGAAGATGGAGTGGGAGAGAGGGAGAGAGGAGAGGAAGATGGAGTGGGAGAGAGGGAGAGGAGAGAGGGAAGATGGAGTGGAGAGAGAGGGAGAGGAGAGGAAGATGGAGTGGGAGAGAGGGAGAGGAGAGGAAGCGGACAGGAGAGAGGGAGAGGAGAGGAAGGGGACAGACAGCATAAGAAAGATAAAGACAGCGTTAGGAGAAGAGCTGAGGCCTTGTTTCTAGGAAGCTGTCAGCGGTGTGCCTCCCAAAGGAGAACTCTTCTCTCTCAGATATTTCATCTCTCATCACCTTCCTCCCAGCGAGGAGCAGCCTCCTCCTTGTGATTTGTGACTCCTTCTAATGGAGGAGTAAGCTGTCCTAGCACGCAGGCTCCTCTCCTCCTCCTTCTCCTCCTCCCCCTCCTCCTCTGAACTTTCCCCCGCTACCCAAACCACACACTAGCGGTCCTGTGTGTGTCTGTATTTCTGTGGGTGTGTTTGGGTTTGTGTGTGTGTGTCTGCGTGTATGTCTGTATTTCTGTGTGTGTGTGTGCGTGTGCGTGTGCGTGTGCGTGTGTGTGTTCAGTGGTATCGGTAGCGTCCGGTCTAAGGATGTGTCCTGTCTATGGACAGTACTGATGGAGAGCCCTGGGACTGCACCATGGCGTCCTGGATAGGAAATATTCTCTGCTGGTTCCAGAGCCCCACTCAGCTCCTGACAGGAGATCCTCCGACACTTGGGTTTCCCCGCCGGAGAAGCATGGACACGGGGATATCATAACTCACAGCCAGCCCTCATCCATCACACTGCCGCCAGACACTCTGTTTCACTTTGGAACCGGGCCGGGCCAGTCTGTGTTTCTGATGGAGAAATCTAGGACTTACGTAGCTTGTTTAGGCACGGTCAGCCTTGACTGGCCCTGAGTAGCCCTGGATAGTCCTGGTTGGGGATAGCCCTGGTTGGCACTGGATAGCCCTGGTGTGCCCTGAATAGCTTTGTGTACCCTGTATAGCCCTGCATAGTCCTGGTTAGCACTGGATAGCCCTGGTTGGCACTGGATAGCCCTGGTTGGCCCTGGTTGGCACTGGATAGCCCTGGTTAGCACTGGATAGCCCTGGTTGGCTTTGGATAGCCCTGGTTTGCCTTGGATAGCTCTGGTTGGCCCTGGTTGGCACTGGATAGCCCTGATTGGCACTATATAGCCCTGGTTGGCCCGGTTAGCCCTGGTTGGCACTGGATAGCCCTGGTTGGCACTGGATAGCCCTGCTTGGCACTAGATAGCCCTGGTTGGCCATGGATAGCCCTGGTGTGCTCTGAATTGCCCTGGTGTTCCCTGGTTGGCCCTGGATATTGTCTATTTGTAGGGAGTGCTTGGTTTCTCTATCTATTGGGGGTGCTTGGTTTCTCTATCTATTGGGGGTGCTTGGTTTCTCTATCTATTGGGGGTGCTTGGTTTCTCTATCTATTGGGGGTGCTTGGTTTCTCTATCTATTGGGGTGCTTGGTTGCTCTATCTATTGGGGTGCTTGGTTTGTCTATCTATTGGGGGTGCTTGGTTTCTCTATCTATTGGGGGTGCTTGGTTTCTCTATCTATTGGGGGTGCTTGGTTGCTCTATCTATTGGGGGTGCTTGGTTTCTCTATCTATTGGGGGTGCTTGGTTTCTCTATCTATTGGGGGTGCTTGGTTTCTCTATCTATTGGGGGTGCTTGGTTTCTCTATCTATTGGGGTGCTTGGTTTCTCTATCTATTGGGGGTGCTTTTCTCTATCTATTGGGGGTGCTTGGTTTCTCTATCTATTGGGGGTGCTTGGTTTATCTATCTATTGGGGGTGCTTGGTTGCTCTATCTATTGGGGGTGCTTGGTTTCTCTATCTATTGGGGGTGCTTGGTTGCTCTATCTATTGGGGGTGCTTGGTTTCTCTATCTATTGGGGGTGCTTGGTTTCTCTATCTATTGGGGGTGCTTGGTTTATCTATCTATTGGGGGTGCTTGGTTTATGACCCCTTTGCTTTATGTCTTCTAACAGCAGCTATCTGAATCCTCTCCACTCCTCATAATTCCACTCTACTTGTAAATTCAGACGTTGCTCATCTGTCTCTGATAGTGAACCACGCAACCTCTTGTCCACATGCCCTGTTGGCCTGCTGGTGTGTGTGTGTGTGTGTGTGTGTGTGTGTGTGTGTGTGTGTGTGTGTGTGTGTGTGTGTGTGTGTGTGTGTGTGTGTGTGTGTGTGTGTGTGTGTGTGATTCTGATTCTCAGTCCAAAGTTGTGAGGTGAATTTAACGTTTCTTCCTCAAGAGATTTCTTTCTTTCATGAATTTGGTTTCTTCTCATAAATCCACAACAATTTTGCAGTGCAACGTTTATTCTGCAGCAAAGCCCTTTCTGATGAAGCCCAGATCTGAGTAACACTATCTCTTTCAATATTTATTTTAACTGTCTAGTAGCTCCATAATATGGATGATTAATTAATGTTACTCTGCACTTTTACTTGACTTGAATCCTAATATGAAACCGGAGTCCTATATTGAGTTCTGTTTTGATTGAACGTGAAGGATCAAGTTAAAAGCCCCAAGATGGACATTCTCAGGACTCGTGAGTGCCATGTCAAACCTTTCTTGGAATAAAAACAGATTAAATTCTGCTTTGTCCGGAGCAAAACCTGTCGGTCCGGTTTCCAGAGCTCTAGAGAGCCGGATAGGAGGGGATTAGTCTAAACACCCTCCGCTAAGGTGTTTGGTGATCCATTTGGATCTGCAGAATCATATGAACTGAGCTGAACCAACATGAGAACAGCAGCAAGATGGTCCAGTCCAGTACAGTCCAGTAAAAATAATAATAATAATAATAATTCATTTTATTTAGTTTTTAGCGCTTTTCTCAAGACTCAAAGCGCTTTACACAAATTGGTTGCCAATTAATTACAAAGAACAAGGAACAGACAGCGATCAAACACAACTCTCAGTCTGAGTGATACCACGGCAGCCAATTTGCGCCAGACTTGCTCACCCAACATATATTACGCCAGTCCAGTTTTATGTAGGATACATAGGATCTATTAGTATGGCAATAACATTTAAACAGCATGTTAGTATACCACAGATCATTTAGTAGGTCTTTTAGAGTGTAGATGTACGTTTACTAGACCTGTGTTTGGTAGGTCTTTTAGAGTGTAGATGTATGTTTACTCCTCTCCGGGAACCATCACCTTATCGTGGTGGAGAGGTTTGTGTGTCCCTATGAAACTGGGGGCTGTGTTGTCTGGAACCTTGTGTTCCTGGTAGGGTCTCCCATGGCAAATTGGTCTCGGGCGAGGGGCCGGACTAAGAATGGTTAAAAAACCCACATGGAAAGAACAAAAAGAGAGGATTGACAAACAAATTGGAATATGTTTGCCACTCAGGCAACCTGTCACTCCCATACAGACATTGAGAGCTTTGCTTCCTCTGTACTGGACTAC
>JAPMUY010001419.1:5000-17500 GCA_026901105.3 Galaxias olidus
TCACATCAGACCATTCAACATGAGATTAATGACGCTAACCCCAGAGTACAGGCCTCACATCAGACCATTCAACATGGGTTTAATGATGCTAACCCCAGAGTATAGGCCTCACATCAGACCATTCAACATGGGATTAATGACGCTAACCCCAGAGTATAGTCCTCACATCAGACCATTCAACATGAGATTAATGACACTAACACCAGAGTATTGTCCTCTTACATTTAATCCTGTTAACCTCAACCTCATAATTAATCTCTGTAAAAAAAGAAAGGACAAATGGTTCGCATTGGTTGGAGCAGGAAACAACTGTTCAACTCTGACCTTCCCCCTAGTTCAGTTCATAAAAGCAAGCACTTAAAAACAGGAACAGCATATTTATTGTGCCAACCTTGAATAATAGTTTCGAGCCAAATCTCGTGAACGATCAATATTATGCTATTTCCAAAAAACACTAGGAGCCGTGCCCCGTGGAAAAATAAAGTGGTTCCTGATTGAGTTGACACCGTGAAACTGCATCCATCAAACAGCCCACTGCTAGAGAAGGCAGGGTCAGAATGCTTTGATTCAATTTCCTGAAAGCTTGGTGAATGAATGGTTTTAAATAGCTCCCTTACTCTCTGACATTGCAGCCGTCAGGTGAACCTCAGTCTAATAATCAGAGCCATTGTTGAACGAGGTGTACGGAATAATAAAGCTGCCACTCTCAAATCAGGATCAAACAGACCCAGTGGATAAAAACTACACAAAGGACTCCTAACGGCTTTTGAGGGCTCACACTGTGAGTGATTGTAGCTAAAGTGGGCCTCACACTAGTGTACTTTATTATTTTATCTGAACCTGAAAGGGGAGCCCAGCCTAGCAAGCGTGCCCTTACCTTAGCAATCCGGTAGTCATGGTGGCACTCCGCTGTCAATCAGACCATAGCAACAGCTTATGATTGACAGTATGAGATGAGATAGGGTGAAGCCAGGGATATGTACGTACTGTTAAGGTACTGTTGAATATTGCGTCTCCTTCAATCTAATAATAATAAGAATAATTACAATTGATTGCAGATTGATATAGCCCTTTTCCAGCCCCTAAATTCTGCTCATGCCCTCAGACCAGCCTGCTGCTGTGTGCCCCCCCCAGTGTTCTACAGCATTGAGTCCCAACAACACAATACCACCGTGACCACCCCCCCCCCCCCCAGCAGGCCACATGCCCAATCACCCTCTGCTTAGTGGAGCTCATTACGTGGATGGTGGAGTCAATTAACTCATTACAGCGTGCGGAGTAAAACAAACACTCCCTGTGGACTCAGAGATGGAGGAGGAGGGGGGGGGGGACTTTGAATAGAGGAGGTGGTAAGATGCATCAAGAGAATACACACACACACACACACACACACACACACACACACACACACACACCCAGGCTAAGGAGGCTGAACTGATGACTAGGAATGCGTGAGCTGAGTTTAACAGCTCCGCCTGGAAGGCTTTGAGGTGGGTTTTTTAGATCCATGAGAAGCAGTGGCTTTTTATAAGCATTTACGAGACGATGGGGCCGAATCCACAGCAGCAGGGAGGGGCCGCCTGCGGGGGGACGGGGGGACGGGGGGACCGGCCCCGCTAAAGAAGGAAAGCAAACAGACGGCATACAAAATGATTTTTTCACGAGACTACTGTAAAAGCGAGGCTTTGTGTCCTCAACACTCCGACTCCCAGAACGCACTGGGCTCTGTTAGTCAGAGGAAAACAGAGAACATATGGAAAGAAGGACTCATTGAAAACGAGTACAAAGTGTGCTGTGAGCCAGTAACTTCTGGTTGAGCTGAACGTATGAATTTGGGGCTGGATGGGGGGGGGGGTGATCCCTAGTGGAGGTTTTGCACAGTGCCAAGGCTTCAGTCTGGGGCGTTGGCTGGGCTACCGGCACCAGGGGGCGGGGTTAGTTAGGGTTAGCTGGCAGCAAGAGGCTGAAAAGCCTTTTGTAGCGTTGTTTTATTTTCAACACCAGTCATCTGACAGCAGCAATCGCGGGGTTAAAATAAGGACGTATGACATGGAGTTTGCCAGGCAACTAAAGAAGAATTCGAGCAGCTTGTGTCAAAATATAGAACCTGAAATATAGAGTCTGAAATGCGTCTGTGGCAGAGCTATTAATCCACCCTGATGCTGCTGGAAGGGGACAACGCGGGTTGGATGTTTTACTGCCGTTACATGTCATCTCTCTGTGAAATGTTTACATGCTTCCTGTCTGAATAACATCAACATCCTAGTGTGTGTGTGTGTGTGAGTGTGTGTGTTCAGCGAGGAGGCCTTTCAGCTCAAAACCCGTCCACAGCTGTTTGTCATGTGAGACACAGCCTTACTAGGATGTGCGCTGTTTGTGTGTGTGTGTGTGTGTGTGTGTGTGTGTGTGTCTGTGTGTGTGTGTGTGTGTGTGTCTGTGTGTGTCTGTGTGTGTGTGTGTGTCTGTGTGTGCGTGTCTGTGTGTGTGTGTGTGTGTCTGTGTGTGTGTGTCTGTGTGTGTGGATCTGTGTACTGGTCTCACTCTCTGTGTCTCTTTGTGTGTCTGTGTGCGTGTCTCTCTGTGTCTCTCTGTGTGTGTGTGAGCTGTGTGTGTATGTGTGTGTGTGTGTGTGTGCTGTGTGTGTGTGTGTGTGTGTCTCGTGTATGTGTCTGTGTGCGTGTCTCTCTGTGTCTCGTGTGTGTGTCTGTGTGCGTGTTTCTCTGTGTCTCTGTGTGTGTGTGTCTGTGTCTCTGTGTGTGTGTGTGTGTGTCTGTGTGTGTGTGTCTGTGTGTGTGTCTCTCTGTGTGTCTCTGTGTGTGTGTGTGTGTGTCTCTCTGTGTGTGTGTGTGTGTCATTACCTCACACAGTCTGAACAAAAGGACACAGCAAACAGCTGTCCTTAACTGCTCTACAGGGCCTTGACGAACACTTGAACAGATCTGTTTCTATGCCAGACTTTCTGCCTAGGAACACTATGGAGCTCAATGGGTGCTACTCCATTATGGATTTAACTTTGAAGTCAAGCATTGTACGAATAAAACAAAAACAATTAAAAAGAAAAGAAAATGGCACCGGTTACCATGGAAATGGACAAAGGGCGGGAGAGGAAGATGACGCTGAAAACCAGGACAGAGACAACAGGAAGAGGCTTCTCCCTCGTCTCAAACTGTCGTACAACACCGACACTAAGTTACACGTACCCTCCTCCAGCCCGCCAGCTACTCCCGCCAGATGTTAAATAGTGGATTGTTTTAGTGCGGTAAGAATACCTGAGGAGCAAACATCTCTCGGATGTATAGAGACACCTGGTCTCAGCGTGGGGCTAATTCATAAATCAAACGCACCTCTTTAACAGCTGGCAGATCTTCCTTTAAGCTAAACAGCGGCCAGGAACAAAGGATGCTATCATAGATTTCAGAACTCATGCTTCACTTTGCGAGACCACAATTATTAACGACCAGGCTGTTGACTTTGTGGAAAGCTACACAAGTATCTTGGGACAGTCGTAGACGCCAAACTCCCCTTTGGAAAGAACTGGGGGGCAGTGTGTAAAAAAAAAAAATAAAAACACATCAGTGTTTGTTTACGCCTCAGAAAACTGTCCTGCTTTCACATTGATAAAACCACAACGCTCCTCTTTAGTCGACCGTTTATTGTATCAATCTTTTTTGCCTTTTCCCCTTGTTTCATGGTTCGGTAACCTATCTGATTATTAGTTTTTAGAAACATCTCTTAACCAAATAGTCAAGTGGGCTGGTAAGCTTCTAGGTGAGATGTATCTGTTCTTTACTCCTCACAGCTGCAGCATAAGGCCAGCTCAATTCTTTAGGCTTCTTCCCATCCCATACACAGCGGATTCCAGCTCCTTCCTTCTGCCTGTCGGTGTGGGGCCTCCCCATAGAGGCAGAACTGAACCATACATCCATACATTTGTACCTGCATGCTATGCTGTGTGTGTGTGTGTGTGTGTGTGTGTGTGTGTGTGTGTGTGTGTGTGTGTGTGTGTGTGTGTGTGTGTGTGTGTGTGTGTGTGTGTGTGTGTGTGTGTGTGTGTGTGTGTGTGTGTGTGTGTGTGTGTGTGTGTGTGTGTGTGTGTGTTGTGGGGTTTGTTTGTGTGTGTGTGTGTGTGAGTGTGTGTGTGTGTGTGTGTGTGTGTGTGTGTGTGTGTGTGTGTGTGTGTGTGTGTGTGTGTGTGTGTGTGTACGTGTGCAGTGTGTGTGTGTGTGTGTGTGTGTCTGTGTGTGTATGTGTATGTGTGTGTCTGTGTATGTGTGTGTGTGTGTGTGTGGGTGTGTGTGTGTGTGTGTGTGTGTATGTGTGTGTGTGTGATGTGTGTGTGTGTAGGTCGTACCACATTTTTCAACAGGAGTCTGCCAGCTCACTTAACATCTCTCTCTCTCTCTCTCTCTCTCTCTCTCTCTCTCTCTCTCTGCATTCCTGAGCGGTGTGATAGTCAAATCAGGAAAGAGTTCAGATGCAGCCCAGCATCCATATTAATGGCCTGCTCTTTCCACAGGGTCCAGCAGATCTTTCCCGTTTAGATGAGGCTGTTAATGTTATCCTACTCTTTCCTAAGCGGATCATGTATTATACATCTCCAGCCGTACGCCACATGTGCTGAGTGAAGCATCTCAGCAAGGCGGGGGGTCACAGTGTTTAAAATAGCACCAAGACTCACGGACTCCTATGATCCTGTGTCTGTGAGGTTGGTCTGATACTATATTACTCTATTTGATACCAAACGTTTATTATTACTCTGATGAAGCTGAGCTGGTGTCTAGCACACACGTTTAAACATATCAAACCCCAAACCCCCCCCTCCCGCAGGGTAACGGAGAGCGTCCAGTGGCTCTCCCTATTGGATGGGAGTGTGACGGAACCTTCTGGGTCATGCACCAGCTCTCTCCAAAAACTGGCATGTGTTCTTCCTGAGCCCACAGAATGTCCCAGGAATGCTGGTGCTGCACACAAAGACAGATGTCAGGTAGCTGCACTGGGATCCATTCCTGCAATGCGCCTCTGGTTTTCTCAGAGACCGGTGGGAATATCGAAGCTGCTCTCCCACTTTATATATTATGACTGGATTTGACTTGGCTTTAACGCTTGCTGCAAACTGCTCCTCTTATATTGAATTGTGTTTGAAAGAACAAACTGAAAGTTAAAAAATACAAACGCATAAGGAACACGTTGTCTCAAAACGTATTATGATTATTTTCCTTTAATAGTTTATATATTTTGTGAGACAGGCAAAAAATCTTCAACCTATATTTCCAAAACCAACTGCTGAGTCAAACAGCAGCTTTAGAAAAGTGCTCTGGAGTTGGAGACCTATTCAACAGTCGCGCCATCTTACCACCTTAAAATTCATCAACTTCCTGTTAGTTCAAGCCAATCACAGTGAGCTATTTAGACTTCTAAAGGCTGATGATAAACATTCTATAAAGTAAATACACCGTTACCGTGGAGATCTGAATAACGTTAGGAAAACACATTACATCTGTTTAATTAGAGATTGAAACAGATCAGTTGAAATGCATGGAGTTATTAAAATGACTAAAGTAATAAATAAATAACTTCTCTCTGTCAACTATGACTAAACGATGACGTGACACATTTTTCCTCTCTAGTGACTTGATTTTCCCAGGCGTGCACTGAGAAGTTTGTTCATCTAGCAGTGAGAGAGAGGGGGAGGGAAAACAAAAGCATGCACTTTTTATTTTTTATTTACTCTAATAAATTCTTGCGTGATGGGGGATCGCTGGATGGGATTGGCTCTATTTATTTCCTCAGGCTGGCCTTGAGCTAATTGCCTTGCAATTGTTGCACCTCGCGGGTGGCTAGTTACTCACACACAATAAATGAGCAATTCTCCTGAGTTCACTTAACCAAGGACCGGCTGGCAGCGCTATTAGATTTGGAAATTATGAACAGAATGCATTAAGAGTTTACTGTTATAAAAGTAAAGAGTGTAGAACTTGCCTTGCAGTGGCAGAAGGATTTGAACGGGAGAAAAAACAGCCCCGCCCCGACACCAACCGAGTACCCACAATCCTCTCTGCTCAGGGCAGGACACAGCATGGGTCTTCATCCTCCATTTTAGGTCGACACTTCACATTTTTGTCAAAGCTGTGATGTTAACACCCTAAGCACCAAAGCTATGAAATTAATTCCCTGCTAATGTCAGTCTCTGTATCCAATGTTATGTCTAAGAACAGGTTTATTCTTATTAATTATTAAATTAAATATCTATATAAATATTATAAATGATCTTATTAACTAAGAACAGGCTTAAAACCTTCCTCTTTACGCAGGCCTTTCAGAAGCCTTTTATTTCTTTTTTTATGTGTGATTATGCTTCTTGTTAATGCTTGTTTATTTTTTTCTCACTTTTTCAGTTTTTAACCTATGTCTAAGGGTATTTTGTCAGGCACTTCTAAATCAAATGTATTATTATTATTATTATTATTATTATTTTTATTATTATTATTAATATCATTATTATGATTATTATCTGAATTGTGGTCATACGCAGTCAGTTGGAAAAGCCAATGTTCCAAAGCCCTGCCCTATTCCATTCCATTGCAGTATCAGTGGGGATCCCCGTAGTGGAGTTCACCACAGGAATCTAAACACTGGTCTCTGTTGGTTTTCACAGACCTCCTCCTCACTTTGGTGAATGCTTCCATCTTACACAACAAACCCTTTTCATAAACCAAATCCTTTGTTTATAAAGCCTGACAAGACCTTCAAAATGAAACATAGAATGAAGTATTAAAGGCAGAGGGAGACATGGAGGGGTTTGTTTATTCTTCGTTTTACTTCAATACTTTCCTTTTCAAAACAAAGAGAGAAGGGTGAAAAATGTGGGAGGTTGGGACCCTACGGTTAGCCACCAGGGACATGTATAGAACTATAAATTACTGTCCAAACCAAAGCAACCACATGTGGAGACAAGAAAATATTTGTCAAGCTGTCGTACTTAAGATGTTAAGTCAAACACTTATTAGGTTATCAGACAGATCCACCAATCAGATGATCAGACAGATAAATGAGATAAACCCCTAGAGGGCTAATGGGCTGGTGATCCTCTGAAGGCCGTTTGTGTGGAGGTCCTGTGATTCACCACAGAGGCCTTGTGAGTGTGAGTCACCCTGCCTTCCGGCCCTAGAAATAACCCCAACACACACATCACACTCTAATGAGGAAATATCCTCAACATCACACTGCAATTTGACAGCCACCACCACCTAACAACCCAACACACACCACTACAACACCACCACCTAACAACCCAACACACACCACTACAACACAACCACCTAACAACCCAACACACACCACTACAACACAACCACCTAACAACCCAACACACACCACTACAACACAACCACCTAACAACCCAACACACACCACTACAACACAACCACCTAACAACCCAACACACACCACTACAACACCACCACCTAACAACCCAACACACACCACTACAACACAACCACCTAACAACCCAACACACCACTACAACACAACCACCTAACAACCCAACACACACCACTACAACACCACCACCTAACAACCCAACACAGACCACTACAACACAACCACCTAACAACCCAACACACACCACTACAACACAACCACCTAACAACCCAACACACACCACTACAACACAACCACCTAACAACCCAACACACACCACTACAACACAACCACCTAACAACCCAACACACACCACTACAACACAACCACCTAACAACCCAACACACACATCACACTGCACTAGAAATAAACCCAGCACACACATCACACTGCACCAATACACACAACACAACCACCTAACACAGCGCTACAACACAACCATCTAACACAACTAAACACACACCACTACAACACAACCACCTAACCCTAACCCCAACACACACATCACACTGCAACGTGACACATTTCATGGAGTATGGAGAGTTCCAGAACCAGCCCTCCAAACAGCAGCAGACTCCAGTGGCTGGTCCCCTCTGGGTTGGACTGTGGAGAGTCCCAGGCAGCCAGCTAGCCTTCTCTTTCCCCTTGGTACGTGTGTGTGTGTGTGTGTGTGTCTCTGTGTGTGTGTGTGTGTGTGTGTGTGTCTGTGTGTCTGTGTCTGTGTGTGTGTCTGTGTGTGTGTGTGTGTGTCTGTGTGTCTGTGTGTGTGTGTGTCTGTGTGTCTGTGTGTCTGTGTGTCTGTGCATGTGTGCGTGTGTGTGTGTGTGGAGGGCACTGCTGGCGTGGAGCTTTCATTCTGACTTTTGCAACGTGTTCAAGCTTCTTCTGCGAGTCGTGCAGTAGAGCAGCAGATTCATCTCTTCTTCTTCTTCTTCTTCTTCTTCTTCTTGTTGTTGTTGTTGTTGTTGTTGTTGTTGTTGATCAGTTAATTGCTGTATTCATCCCCTGTTCCCTGCTCTTCATCAAAAACAACAGAGAGAAATAGGATCAAGCAGAGGCCCTTCTTGGAGCGCTTGGTCGTTGGGATACGATCAGATCGTTATGCGCGTTGTCTCGGCCGGTGGCTGTTTTGTCTCTACTTGGCAGGGGACTTGGAAAGACATGTGGCTGAAAGCTCACCACAATGCATCCACGTTCTGAAGCGCCTGGGCTAAACCTCTCGTCTAGCTTCAACAGTGAAACACTCTTCTGATTCACACAGCTACTGCAAACCTCTGCCAGGCAGTTATAACTTCAAATCTTCCCACGGGCGGATAAGAGGACCTTTGAATCAGGACGTCTTTTGATATTAAATTCTACATCTACATTGTTCTACTGATGGTTCTACTGATGGTTCCAGAATAGAACCCATCAGTGATGTCACTGTTGTCATGGACACTATGGGAAACGTCAGGAGGCTCCTGTTAGGCTGTGAGTGAAGTTATGCTAATATTCCAGACAGGCCTTTTAGATAAATAGCGGCCTTATGTGAGGCCTGCAGAGTTAGCTTCTTTATCCAGACATCTGCTCATGCATAAATGAATCTTCGACAGTTCTGGCTGGAAACATTTCTCTGGAGATATATTTAAAAAAGAAAGAAAAAAGAGGAAAAGTAAATCCCCCAAAGTTTGTAGGAAGAATCAGCGTGCTTATACACAGTAGTCCATGAGGCTCTGGAGGTTTCTTGTTACGACCTGGCTTTCTGTGGTCTTCTTCTGTGGTCTTCTTCTGTGCCACGCGGTCATGTGCATGTTAGTGAAGCCGTCGGCATGGCGACAAACATGTCTCCATCTTGAGATATGGACAAAGAGGAGTTTGGTGTGTGTCTGGGGCGCCTCTATAAACGATGGTATGACATCAAATATATAATGATCACAAACGAGAAGATTTGTAATCAGAACAGTAACCCCCTTTATTTTCACAAAAGTATCCGTACATAAATGAAATGTCTTGTTATTATTAGTATTCTACTTTAGGCCTTTAGGCCACTGTAGCATCCCTGGGAAAAGGCTGAGGTCACTAGCCAGGGAGGACTGTGGTAATCATCAGAGTACATGATGACAACACTGCGTTAGGACGTTAAATGTCATTTATGTGTTTAAGCTACAGGAATAGACTGAAGATAAACACTTTTGAAACTGTATGTTCCTCTGCATGCAGTGAGCCACGCACAAAGCCATCCCAGGACACGGACCCATAGGGACGGGAGGGGGGAGAGGAGAGGGGAGACCACTGTGGGGAGAGGGGGGAGAGGAGAGGGGGGGGGGGCACTGTGAGGAGAGGGGGGAGAGGAGAGGGGGGGAGACCACTGAGAGGGGAGGGGGAAGAGGAGAGGGGGGAGAGGAGAGGGGGGGGCACTGTGAGGAGAGGGGGAGAGGAGAGGCGGGAGAGGAGAGGGGGGAGACAAACGAGTTTTGTTTGGATAAAAAAAACGTTCTACTTCCCCCAACAGGTTTTGCCAAAGAGGCAATAAAAAGAAAAGCAGGACCGGCTCCAAGTCTACTGGAACAGCACTATAACACCTTCCCATAGAGCGGGGTGGTTACTGCTCCAAGTCTACTGGAACAGCCCTATAACACCTTCCCATAGAGGGGGGTGGTTAGTGCTCCAAGTCTACTGGAACAGCACTATAACACCTTTCCATAGAGGGGGGTGGTTAGTGCTCCACAGTGTTCATTGGGAACAGTGGCTCCATTGATTCTCTGTGGTGCAGTCTGCAGCACCATGAGGTCTACAACCTTCAGTCACAGCCTGCAGTTCCAGCTCTCGCCAGCAGAGGCAGACATTAGCTTCGATAAACACAGACTTATGGACTTACAAAGGCCGGAACGGACTGACCTGATAAATGGGAGGTCTGCAGCTGGGCAATGAGCTGTAATTTAGCCTGTCAAACATCGTCCCTGAACAGAAGACAGGGAATGTCAGCTATTTCAGCACATATCGCCATAGAAACAGGCTCTTCAGGTGCTACATACGCTAGTTCTGTGTAGACATGGCAAACACAACCTTTTACAGATAGCTGTCCCAATGCTCCGTGTTTAACACACACACAGACACACACACACACACCCTTTTTCAGAACATCGTCATCTGAAGGACGCGTCTGAACAGAACACTGACCAAGAATAGAAGTGGTGATTCCAGAATGTTCCAGAATGTTCCAGAATGTTCCGCCGGGTTCCAGAGAGTGAGAGTGAGAGGCCTTGTGGCTGTGTTTAGATAAACACAGGCTGCCTCCTCTCTCTGCTAAAGCACAGGGTGGCTTTGTTTGGAATAGGAGCTGAAGGTCTGCCAGCCACCCGCTCACACTAATCTCATTAATTTCCAACGGCAAATATTGTCCGTATTAATCTGACGTACAGACACTTGCAGCCACACCGTTTCTCCTCCCAAAACTCCCAAAGAGAACCACATGGGCTCGTTGGAGAGAGACGCTACGAGAGAGAGAGAAAGAGAGCGAGAGAGAGAGAGAGAGAGAGCGAAAGAGAGAGAGAGAGAGAGAAAGACAGAGAGAGAGGGAGAGAGAGAGAGAGAGAGAGAGCGAGCGAGAGAGCGACATAGAGAGAGAGAGAGACAGAGAGAGAGAGACAGAGAGAGAGAGAGACATGAGAGAGAGAGAGAGAGACAGAGAGAGAGAGACATGAGAGAGAGAGAGACATAGAGAGAGAGAGAGAGAGAGAGAGAGAGAGAGAGAGAGAGAGAGAGAGAGAGAGAGAGAGCCACCGTCGCCGAAGAGCCGTCGTTTGTTTAGCGGGGTACCATGACAACACGGCCCGTCGAGGGAGATAGCGGGCTCACATTTGGTCTCGGAATTCGAATCCCCCCAATTCACAGAACAAACATCTCCAGGACAAATCCTCCTCTAAAGCAGCATGCTTTGTTGACAGTACATCTCGTTGTTCTGTAACGCCTCACTCTCTCTGTAATCTTTGTTCTTTGAACTCATCAGGAGCAGAGAGCCTTAGGAGACTACAGTAGAGATGAGGAACGACCAGGCAACGCTAATAGAAGCACATGTCACAGTAGTGTAATCTCAGCGCCAAGCAAAAGGGACTCAATGAAGAAGACTGTCCGTCTAGGAGGCATGTGGCGCCCCCTGTGGCCAGGTGCACACACTGCAGAGCAAGTCTTGTCATTAAGACACTTTTGAGGTGTTCCAGGCAGTAGAAAGAAAGAGAGAACTGGACTGAACTTTGAGGAGGCATTCTGTTCCTTGTCAGACCTCTGGGATTTACACAATCGAAAGAAAAAGAAAGAATGAAAATGCGTAGAACTAGAAAGAACTGGACTGAACTTTGAGGAGGCGTTCCCTGTCAGGCTTCTTGGCTGTCTGAAAGGTAAACTAAAAGGTAAATGTGTCTCTGTCCTCAACAGAACAGGACACACCCACCCACCCACCCACCCACACACACACCCACCCACCCACACACACCCCCCCCCACACACACACAGGCCTGTCCACCCACACACACAGGCCTGTCCTCAGCCCAGTAGAACAGGACAAGACCTGAGCTATAAGAAACATTACACACTCCCACACACACCCACACACAAACACACACACACACACACACACACCCACAGGCACACACCCAAACCCCCTCCCCAACACACACACACACACACACACACACACACACACACACACACACACACACACACAGACACAGACACAGCCCTGTCCACCCCCCCCCCCCCCCCCCCCACACACACACACACCCCACACACAGCCCTGTCCACCCACACACTCACCTACACCCCCCACACACATACACAGCCTGTAGACACACTCACACCCCCCACACACACAGCCCTGTACACGCTTAATCACGGAGTGGAGACCCACACACACAGCCCTGTACACGCTTAATCACGGAGTGGAGACCCACACATCTCAGAGCCGGCGTGAAACATCACAACCATCTAAGCCTGCTGCTCGTCAGAGAGGGCGAGATGCTGCAGTTCATAGGCAGCAAGTCCTTTGTCAACATCACATCAGACCTAACACACACACACACACACACACACACACACACACACAC
>JAPMUY010001419.1:20000-62500 GCA_026901105.3 Galaxias olidus
CCTGTATACGTTCTAATAGAACCTTTAAGAGTTCTAACAGCCCAGCTGAACACAGAGTTGATGTCCTGTATACGTTCTAACAGAACCTTTTAAGAGTTCTAACAGCCCAGATGCTTTCCTCTCCGACTGTGTTTTGATGGAGGCTGTATCTCTGACTGTGTTCTGTTGGAGACTGTGTCTCTGACTGTGTTCTAATGGAGCTTGTGTCTCTGACTGTTCTAATAGAGGCTGTGTCTCTGACTGTGTTCTAATGGAGCTTGTGTCTCTGACTGTTCTAATAGAGGCTGTGTCTCTGCCTGTTTTGATAGAGGCTGTGTATCTGACTGTGTTTTGATGGAGGCTGTGTCTTTGACTGTTTTGATAGAGGCTGTGTATCTGATTGTTTTGATAGAGGCTGTGTATCTGACTGTGTTCTGTTGGAGGCTGTGTATCTGACTGTGTGCTGTTGGAGGCTGTGTCTCTGACTGTTTTGATAGAGGCTGTGTATCTGACTGTTTTGATAGAGGCTGTGTATCTGACTATGTTCTGTCGGAGGCTGTGTCTCTAACTGTGTTGATAGAAGCTGTGTTTCTGACTGTGTTCTGATAGAGGCTGTGTCTCTGACTGTGTTCTAAGAGAGGCTGTGTCTCTGACGGCTTTGATAGAGGCTATGTGTCTGACTGTTTTGATAGAGGCTGTGTATCTGACTGTGTTCTGTTGGAGGCTGTGTCTCTAACTGTGTTGATAGAAGCTGTGTCTCTGACTGTGTTCTGATAGAGGTTGTATCTCTGACTGTGTTCTGATGGATGCTGTGTCTCTGACTGTGTTCTGATGTAGGCTGTGTCAGGGACTGTGTTTTGATGGAGGCTGTGTCTCTGACTGTTTTGATAGAAGCTGTGTCTCTGACTGTGTTCCGATAGAGGTTGTGTCTCTGACTGTGTTTTGATAGAAGCTGTATATCTGACTGTGTTCTGATAGAGGCTGTGTATCTGACTGTGTTCTGATAGAGGCTGTGTCTCTGACTGTGTTCTGATGGAGGCTGTGTCTCTGACTGTTTTGATAGAGGCTGTGTATCTGATTGTGTTCTGTTGGAGGCTGTGTCTCTAACTGTGTTGATAGAGGCTGTGTATCTGACTGTGTTCTGATGGAGGCTGTGTCAGGGATTGTGTTTTGATGGAGGCTGTGTCTCTGACTGTGTTTTGATAGAGGTTGTGTCTCTGACTGTGTTTTGATGGAGGCTGTGTCTCTGACTGTGTTTTGATAGAGGCTGTGTATCTGACTGTGTTCTGATAGAGGTTGTGTCTCTGACTGTGTTTTGATAGAAGCTGTGTATCTGACTGTGTTCTGGTGGAGGCTGTTTCCTGGCTAGTTAGCTGACACTGAGATGCTCTGTATGACAAGGCCTGCTGGAGTAGGTGTGGGTGACGTTCCTCTCTCCCTCCCTCCCTCCCTCCCTCGCTCCCTCCATCTATCTCTCCCTCCCTCCTTCACTCTCTCCCTCCCTCTATCTATCCCTCCATCACCATACAGATGTGCCTTTCCCACAGGGCTGTGGTGAGGTGAGGTGAGGGGGGGAGCAGACTAGTGTAGATGGGTGCTTACCTCCGTGGGTGGGGCTTGGCAAACTGAGCAGGGCTGTGAGGGCACACAGGATCAAACACCAGGCCAGCATGATGTTCCTCTGATAGGCTGAATGCTGCTAGTCCTGTGCTGGTAGTCCTCTGATAGGCTGAATGCTGCTAGTCCTCTCTGCTGGTAGTCCTCTGATAGACTGAATTTTGCAAATCCTCTCTGCTGGCAGTCCTCTGATAGGCTGAATTCTGGTAGTCCCTCTGCTGGTAGTCTTCTGATAGGCTGAATAATGCTAGTCCCCTCTGCTGGTATTTTCTGATAGGCTGAATAATGCTAGTCCTCTCTTCTGGTAGTCCTCTGGTAGGCTGAATAATGCTAGTCCTCTCTGCTGGTACTCCTCACGTTGACTGACTCTGACTCTGGGCTTTCCATCCAGAAGGGACAGCCTCCAGTTGTGGGACCTCAGTGGTTCCTGCAGCCTGTACTCTCTGGAAGAGGCTGGGCCTGGGAGGGGCCGGAGGTGGGGGGGGGGAGGGGCGCAGGCTCAACTTCCCCAAACGCCCCGAGAGGCCCAGCCCTAACCTCCAACACACACACACACACACACACACACACACACACACACACACACACACACACACACACACACACACACACACACACACACACACACACACACACACACACACACACACACACACACGAGGCAGCACTATGTCTACCCCTGGTGGAAAATTCTTCCCCCTCTTTCTCTCTCCTCCTCCTCCTTCTCTTTCACACTCTTTCCCTCTCTCCAGTGACTCAACATAACCACTTTAAAGTTGACTTGTCTTAGTCATAGTTAACACAGACTTAAAAAATCTAAAGGCTGCTTTATCCAGGAACAACGTCTGAGTTTTTTTATTAAAATGTAGTTGGTTAAGAGAACACTCTTATTTGAAACGTGGCATCCAACCAAAAACCTGCTTTGCCACTGTCGTGACTTTAGTTCAGACTTTCTGCTTCTGCTTCCACACCCTCACTATAGCCAGCTACTCTAACCAGGGTACAGGGTTAGGGTTAGGGTTAGGGACACCCTCACTATAGCCAGCTACTCTAACCAGGGTACAGGGTTAGGGTTAGGGACACCCTCACTATAGCCAGCTACTCTAACCAGGGTACAGGGTTAGGGTTAGGGTTAGGGACACCCTCACTATGGCCAGCTACTCTAACCAGGGTTAGGGTTAGGGTTAGGGTTATGGTTAGGGACACCCTCACTATAGAGTGGCCTAAAACAATCCCTGACCAGCCAGCTTCACTCCAACCAGGGTACAGGGAGTGAGACATCACACCATCAAGGACTATAACGGGGCTTAAAACATCCCTGACAAGCCATCTTCCAACAAACCAGAGTACAGGGAGTGAGACATCACACCCTCACAATAGAGGGGCCTAAAACAATTCCTGACTATCCACAGCAGACAGTTTGTTTTCCATTGCCATGCTCGTTGTCCAGGTGATATGTGGTTAGCCAATGGGGACGCAACCTCAGTCCAACTGTACGACAACTGAAATGTCTGTTTAAGCCCAGCATGTCCTCATATCAAACAAAGACCCATTGATACAGAAAGAAGATCTCTCTTCTGGGATGGGCTCTAAGCTCCAAGACAAAAAGCACCGATGGTTAAAGTAATAAAGCTATATCAAACAAATCCCTTTCCAACAGTAAATGCAATCGATAGCTTGACAATGATGATTTCTTCTTGAAATTGTCATCCCACTCTGCTCAGCTGCAACTGTCAGATATAATACATGGCCTTGAACTGGAAGTATTATGACAGCCATTTTGACTCGCTAACAAATCAAACTTTACGGCCTGCTTTAATTCGTGGACTTACAGCCCAGTTCCTCTAGATAAAAGCTTTAGGTTTGGCTTAAATCACTGACTCTCAGACAAACTTGTGCCAAAATGTCAACCCTTTCCTTTTAAGATATTAAATTTGGTAACTGTAAAAAACTAAATCCTCGTCTGAACATAAAGCTGAAAGGAGTACACTGAATAGGCCATTTAAATCATGCCTGTAGCCCATGTGAATATGATATGGAATGGATTATTCCATCATGTGAATGGAATATTTCAGAAAAAAAAAAAGAAATGTATATATTTAAAATACATAAAAATATATAAATATATATTTATATTGTATACTGATTTCTACAAAGTAAGTAGTTTTTCTTCATATGAGGATAGTGAATTAGTTTCGTAACCACGAACTACAGCTTATTTGCTCACAAACCATTTTAAGGATTGCAAAAGCCATGTACTGGTGCATCAGTTTTTGGATGTTATTCAGGCTTCAAAGTCTGTAAAATAACAGAAAAAAATGTTGATCATGAACTTCATGAAGCTCTCTGGATATTATTTTATTCTGGCATCACCACAATGACATTCCATTGTTACCCTGTCCTCTACAGACAGCCTGTGATGGCGTTTTACTTCAAACATCGTCATGGTAGCACATCGAGGTCAAAGCACCATCGCGTGAGGTCAAGCATATGTCTGACGCCGTCATATTTTAATTACTGGCTCCTTATTGATTATGGAGAT
Source organism: Galaxias olidus (assembly GCA_026901105.3). Taxonomy (NCBI): domain Eukaryota; kingdom Metazoa; phylum Chordata; class Actinopteri; order Galaxiiformes; family Galaxiidae; genus Galaxias; species Galaxias olidus. The sequence continues at coordinate 24,139 of JAPMUY010001419.1, forward strand.
GAAGATTAGCTACCTGAGATCCCTGACAGATCTACGTACGCCTTCTACTCAAGGTCACAGCAGTGCACTGCCGTAACCATGGTGATTGAAAGGGGAAAAAAAAGTGTCTTTAAATTAAATACATGTTGTGGTATGAGCTGTCATCATCTTATTGTTTCATAACACACTGATGGTTCACTTCTTAAAAACATGAATCTATGAATGGTGATGAGGTTTCCTGATCACAGACAAACTGGGGTTTGTTTTAAATAAACACTCACTGCCTCTGCCCTCACTGGCTTACTTATTTAACCAAACAAACAATATAATAAAATGTATTGTATTGTTTTGCAAAAGACTGCGAGAAAAATGTCATACTATTTTACAGCATTGTTTCAGACCTATTTCCCAAGTTTCCTGTTTGTTATAAAAGCATCATGACAACTATGTGTGGGCTTTTGAACAGTGTTTTTAAATAGTATCCTTCCAGCCTCACTCACGTATGTGCATATTTAAAAAAGGGAGGATTAGCTTTGCCAATCAAATCACTTTATAGCCTCTGAAGTGATGTGACTCGATAATAAAGTGGAATTGGAAGTGCTATTTTGCAATTTGATGGAAACGTCCCCCTCCCTGAGTTTTAATCTGTATTAGTGCATACTTTTCAAAGGCGCAGTGATTCCCTGACTAAATGATAATCCTCACCGCATCCCGTTTGTTTATCTGCTGGCTGACAGCTTTGTGACTTTGAATCTCCGTCCCTAAGACAAGACTTGGGGCTGTATTGTCTGAGGCCACATCAAGATCCTAAAGTGTTAAATACTCCTTCTGCAACAGAAGCATGCATGACAAATGAAAGATAAACAACAAAGCTAAGCAAAAAACAAACAACTCTTGAAACAAAAAAGACTTTGCAGACCAGTTAAATTTAACGACAGTGAAAACACTCTAACAATGTTTAAAGGGCCCATGTGTAAGGTGGACAATCATTCATTTTTGTGTGATTATTTAGTGTCTATGAAGCACATTTAAAAATTTGAATACAAAATATAATAACATATATTATTATGTTATGTCCCCGACTTCCACGCAATGTTGATAAGACGTGTCATCCATGACAGTCCCTCAACACCCAGAGCCTTCAGCTTTTCTGGGCGGATCTCATCAACCCCTGGAACTTTGCCACTGTGGAGTTGTTTGACTACCTCGGTGACCTCCGCCAGGGAGATTGATGCTGATCCCCCATCATCCTACAGCTCTGCCTCTACTATAGAGGGTGGGTATGTCGGGTTCAGGAGTTCCTCAAAGTGTTCCTTCCACCTCCCAATCACCTTGTCAGTTGAGGTCAACAGCGTCCCATCCTTACTGTACACAGCTTGGATGGTTCCCTGCTTTCCCCTCCTGAGGTGTCGGATGGTCTTCTAGAACCGCTTTGGTGCCAACCGAAAGTCCTTCTCCATGGTTTCTCCGAACTCCTCCCACACCCGCTGCTTTGCCTCTGCCACGGCCGAGGCTGCAGTCCTTCGGGCCTGTCGGTACCTTGCAACTGTCTCCGGAGTCTCCCGGGATAGCATGTCCCAGAAGGCCTCCTTCTTCAATCGGACGGCTCCCCTGACCACCGGTGTCCACCAGGATGTTCGAGGGTTACCGCCCCTTGAGGCACCTAAGACCTTGAGACCACAGCTCTGACGCAGCTTTAGCAATGGAGGCTTTGAACATCGCCCACTCCGGTTCAATGCCCCCAGCCTCCACAGGGATGCCAGAGAAGCCCCGCCGGAGGTGTGAGTTGAAGGCCTCCCGGACCGGGGACTCCTCCAGACGTTCCCAGTTCACCCGCACTACACGCTTGGGTTTACCAGGTCTGTCCAGAGGCTTCCCCCGCCACCTGACCCAACTCACCACCAGATGGTGATCAGTTGACAGCTCTGCCCCCCTCTTCACCCGAGTGTCCAAAACATATGGCCTCAGGTCCGATGATACGATAACAAAATCGATCTTCGACCTTCTGCCTAGGGTGCTCTGGTACCAGGTACACTTATGAGCATCCTTATGTTCAAACATGGTGTTTGTTATGGCCATTCCATGACTAGCACAGAAGTCCAATAACAAGCCACCACTCGGGTTCAGATCAGGGAGGCCGTTCCTCCCAATCACGCCTTTCCAAGTGTCTCCATCATTGCCGACATGTGCGTTGAAGTCCCCCAGCAAGACTACAGAGTCCCCCTCAGGAGCCCCATACAAGGCTCCATCCAGGGTCTCCAAAAAGGCCGAATACTCCGAACTGCTGTTCGGTGCATAGGCACAGTACCTAAGGAGTGGCAGACCGGGCAGGGGACAGTACCTAAGGAGTGGCAGACCGGGGTGGTGGTTCCCCTGTTCAAAAAGAGGGACCGGAAAGTGTGTGCCAACTACAGAGGCATCACATTACTCAGCCTCCCCGGGAAAGTATACTCCAGGGTGCTGGAAAGGAGGGTTCGACCGATAGTCGAACCTCGGATTGAGGAAGAACAATGCGGTTTCCGGCCTGGTCGTGGAACAACGGACTAGCTTTTTACCCTCGCGAGGATCTTTGAGGGGGTCTGGGAGTATGCCAATCCGGTCTACACGTGTTTTGTGGATTTGGAGAAGGCGTATGATTGGGTTCCCCGGGAGATACTGTGGGAGGTGCTGCGAGAGTATGGGGTGAGGGGGTCTCTACTCAGGGCCATCCAATCTCTGTACTCCCAAAGCGAGAGCTGTGTCCGGGTTCTCGGCAGTAAGTCGGACTCGTTTCCGGTGAGGGTTGGCCTCCTCCAAGGCTGCGCTTTGTCACCTATCCTGTTTGTGATATTCATGGACAGGATCTCACGGCGTAGCCGCGGGGAAGGGGGGCTGCGCTTTGCCCCAAGTGAAGGAGTTCAAGTATCTCGGGGTCTTGTTCTCGAGTGAGGGGAAAATGGAACGAGAGATGGGCCGGAGAATTGGAGCAGCGGGTGCGGCATTGCAGTCGCTTTATCGCACCGTTGTGACGAAGAGAGAGCTGAGCCAGAAGGCAAAGCTCTCAATCTACCGGTCTATCTTCGTTCCTACTCTCACCTATGGTCATGAAGGGTGGGTCATGACCGAAAGAACGAGATCGCGGATACAAGCGGCGGAAATTAGTTTCCTCCGGAGGGTGGCTGGCATCTCCCTTAGGGATAGGGTGAGAAGTTCAGCCATTCGTGAGGGACTCGGAGTAGAGCTGCTGCTTCTTTGCGTAGAAAGGAGCCAGTTGAGGTGGTTCGGGCATCTAGTAAGGATGCCACCTGGCCGCCTCCCTAGGGAGGTGTTCCAGGCAAGTCCAGCTGGGCGGAGGCCGCGGGGCAGACCTAGGACCAGGTGGAGGGATTATATCTCCACACTGGCCTGGGAACGCCTTGGAATCCCCCAGTCAGAGCTGGTAAATGTGGCCCGGGAAAGGGAAGTTTGGGATGCCCTGCTGGAACTGCTACATCCGCGACCCGACCCCGGACAAAGCGGATGAAGATGATGATGATGATGATGATGAAAACGTAATAACAGTATGCTGTCAATCACTCACAGGTCTGCACTCCAAACTCCATCTAACAGGAAAAAAACAACTCCATGATCTAACAGAGTGAAACCCAGTGAAAAACACATTTCATGCTTAGCTTCCAACCCCTATTTAAACCTTTAAAGAACACAGCAGGGGCAGAGCACCTGTTTGCCTTTAGTTAAAACAGAGCCCAGCAGGACGTAAAACATTCATATCACTGGTGCAATAAAGATTTTCTTTTTTTTCGGGCCGTGCAGTGCACATATTTAACGAAAGTTTGAATACAAAATAGAATGCAATGTCTTGTTTTTTTTCCATGAGATTACTTATATGCTATAGTATAGATGGAGGTAATATACTCTACTGTAAACAAAATACATAGAGCTGTACCTTTTATGATTAAACAAGTAATAGTATGATTTATTGTACTGGCTGTTAATTTGTTATTTAGACAAAAAAACATTTTATCAGTATGCTGTACATTTATATATATATATACAGTATACACAGTATGAATAAATAAATAATGTTTGGCGTCAAGGTAGGACTCTTAATTGTAAGTATTAAAGGTGTTTGTAATCTTGTGGGGAGGGGAGTTTCACCCTGCACCGGCTTCACATATCCCTTTCATTCCCAAGGCCAATGTGGCTCTGATGCTTTTTTCATCCTCATTCTGAATGCTGTTTTTGCCTCGAAGATAAGATACTGACCCAATAAATAAGTTACATAAACCTTTTCTATTAATAATCGAGGTTAGAAGCTGTCAGTCCACGTGAAAAGCAGTGGTTTGTAACCCCGCACCACAAACAAGCAAACAGACAAGGTTAGACTCTCCATCTCTGCCTCATGCTCTGGGAAGCGTTTCTGAAGAGTCAACCATCTCTTCCTATCTCTACTAAATTCACATTGACCTTTGAGCACTGCCAAAAATAAAATAATCCCTAAACGAGTTCACGCTAAATAAATTACATGTTTACCGAACATGAGATTCCCTTAGCTTATGTTTTAAACCTGTAAACTTTAAAGTGCAGTCACACAACTCTGTCGTCATAACCTTATCATGCTATAGCAGAGGTGGACATCACAATGATCAGACTTTCTCGAGCATTTGAAATATAAACATATACTATATTGGTCTGACTAGTCCAAGTTCAACTATACAAAATGTGTTTAACCACATATCTACATTCCAGCTATAACCATTTCAACAATATGCATGTGGCTTATAATATTTATCTATTAAATGTACCCATGCACAATTTACCCATAACCTATGACTAAATATCGCTATATAAAAAAATTGCTAATATAAGTGATTGATGTTGAGAAAGCGATCAGCAAAAAACACAGCTCCTGAGTAAACTATATAAAAAATGCTTTCAAAATATGTCAAAATGTTGTCTCTTAATGAGTGCCCTGATTGAAGGCCCAGCTGATCTCAGGTCCTGGAGACACAGAGGTGGCTCTTAGAGCTCTGATGAATGGCAGGGCTGTGCTCTCCTCTCCCCGGTCAGCTCTGCTCAGCACACAGGCCCTCTTCTTCACGCCTTTCCGCGGCACACTAAGTGAAGGAGAGGAGGGAATCTGAAGGGACGTTTAGACGACAGCACATCTCTCACACAGGGACGGTCTCTCTTAGAAACAGGACAGCATGTTTTTTTATGGGGCCACGTGTTCACCGGCTCTGACAAATCTGAATCCTACGCCGTCAGGGCACTTCAACAATCAGAACCTCAAATCCTTTCGGACGTCTTTAGAAATCCAATAGTGAGTCGGTCTCCAGGAGGACTTTGTCATAATATGAAAGATAGTGGGTGTATTAGGTGGGGATTCACGTTGCTGACAGAATGACATACTGTTAGACAACAGGCTCGTCCCTGAGACTAGGGACAGTATTAAAGTGTCAATCAACACCCAGTCCTGTTTGTGTAAATATGAGGTTGATGCTGAGGTGAACACCTGTCGCTGTGGAGGAAAACACCGCCCTCAATGCACTGCTAGTCACTAGCTGCAGTGTTTCTCATCTAGGCGTGACTCATGCTATGCTGTGCCGATACAGGGACAGCTGCAGATACAGGGACAGCTGCAGATACAGGGACACCTGCAGATACAGATACAGCTGCAGATACAGATACAGATACAGATACAGATACAGCTGCAGATACAGATACAGCTGCAGATACAGGGACAGATAGACTTCTGACAGGGAAGTTGCCCGTCTCTATACTCTCGCCTTCCCAGAATGGGTTTGATAAAAACAGGGAAGGTTTGAGGAGGAGAATGGGGGAGGTTTGAGGAGGAGAGGGGGAGAAGGTTTAAGGAGGAGAGGAGGAGAGGAGGAGAAGGTTTATGGAGGAGAGGAGGAGAAGGTTTAAGGAGCAGGGGAGGAGAGGAGGAGAAGGTTTAAGGAGGAGAGGAGGAGAGGAGGGGAAGGTTTAAGGAGGAGAGGAGGAGAGGAGGAGAAGGTTTATGGAGGAGAGGAGGAGAAGGTTTAAGGAGGAGGGGGGGGAGAAGGTTTAAGGAGGAGAGGAGGAGAGGAGGAGAAGGTTTATGGAGGAGAGGAGGAGAAGGTTTAAGGAGGAGGGGGGAGAAGGTTTAAGGAGGAGAGGAGGAGAGGAGGAGAAGGTTTGTGGAGTCTAACCAGGACTGCTCTGATTCAGCTTCGTTCACCCACATGGTGCAGAGCATGATGGTCAACTGTCCCCCTCTGCCCCCTGGTGGTAGGAGGCTTACATTAGAATTAGGGAAGGACCCACTCCATCTCCCTCTCTATACCCACTAAATAGGACGCAGGGTGTTACATGCACGTTGTCACTCATTGTCAACATCTCAAAAGAATATACTGTGACATATAAAATCATGTAAAATCACCTCTTAGACCATCGTGACCACACAACTACACTGTGTGGTATTATTTATTATTAAAATACAGTACTGTGCATACATTTTAGGCAGGGGATGCTGTTTTGAAGGCGAAAGGTGGTCACACCAAATGTTGATTTGATACAGATTTGCTTTTAGCCTCACTTTATATTTTATGAATTGATAAAAAAATAAACAATTAACATTTATCCTTTTATATATTTTTTTCTAACTTTAAAGACATCACACCTGCCTAAATCTTTTGCACAGTACTGCATATGTGTATATATATTATATTAAGTATATATATACTTAATAGCTTCAATGGGCATGGCATTCGATACAACTACATTGTGAAATGTAACTTGTCATTTCCAGTAAAATAGTCTTCTGTGTAGCATTGCAAATATTTTCTAGGAGAGTTTAGTGATACCAGTGTGGGGGTGTGCATTTGTCTGTCTCTGTATGTGTGTATATATGCCTGCCTGTGTGTGCATCCATCCATGCGTTAGTGTGTGTGCATCCATCCATGCGTTGGTGTGTGTGCATTCATCCATGCGTTGGTGTGTGTGCATCCATCCATGCGTTAGTGTGTGTGTATACCTATGCTTTGGAATGTGGGTATTTGCCTACCTCAGTGTGTTTATATATCTTTGTGCTGTATTATGTGCTTTGATGTGTGTGTGTATATGCCTACAATGGTGTGTGTAAATGCCTGCGTTGGTGTGTGTGTATATATCTGCGTTGGTGTGTGTGTGTGTGTGTGTATATGCCTGCGTTGGTGTGTGCATATGCCTGTGTTGGTGTGTGTATATCCATGCGTTAGTGTGTGTGTAAATGCCTGCTTTGGTGTGTGTGTATATGTGTGCTTTGGTGTGTGTGTGCACATGCCTGCTTTGGTGTGTGTGTAAATGTCTGTGTTGGTATGTGTGTGTGTATATGCCTGAGTTGGTGTGTGCACATGCCTGCATTGGTGTGTCAGACATACACTGACACACCCAGCCCCCCAGCCTCATAACCCCTCCTTGTGAAGGCAGCGGTGGGATTTGGGGGGCAGCAGTGCTCCCTGGGGTGGGTGGGGTTAGCGGTAAAACACTGGCCCTAGTCCCCAGCCCTCCAGAGGCTCAGCAGCTCAGGGGATGACTGAGAGCTGGATTCCCATGCAGGATCATTCTGGAAGCTTTTCCTTTCCACTGAGAATCTCCGTGGATTCAGCCCTGCTGGCAGATGATGAAAACGCTGTGCGCGGAGCGTGGAGGTGGCGACTTTGAGGTAGTGCGGCTCTATCCCATGCTTTCCCTGGATTCAGCCTCGCGTTTAGGAGGGCGGAGAAACCTGGAGAGAGTCACAACCCCATGTCATACTGCAGCAGTGACATCATGACTCAGTGAAAGGTGTGACGGACGACATCGTTAGTGTCCCAGACAGCCCCACTATATCTATGGTGTCAGGGTGTGACCTGAACACCCTCCTCCTCCTCCTCCTCCTCCTCCTCTTCCTCCTGTTCTACAGCCGATAGCTATCCCTGTGAGGCCCGGAGGAACGACACGGCCAACCACAGAGTGAAGAGAGAAAACCAAAAAGACAAAGATAGACCTGTAAACTAGGACAACATTTCAACAGGGCTGTCACTGTACACCATGTTACATACAGCAGGATATGAATAAACTAGATAATATACAACAGGATATGACTAGAGTACATATTATAAAGCAGGATATGACTAGAGTACACTATATAACATACAGCAGGAAATGACTAAAGAGAAGAATCAATAGAGTGACAAAATGTTGTTGCTACTAAAAGATGAGAAGGGTAAATCAGGTGTGTGTGCAGGACATTAACAGTACAGTCTAAAAGAGGGATACAAGCCGGGCTTGAGATCAAAACAAAAGAGGGAGAAAGAAGAGTGGAGAGAGATGGGAAAAGATGAAATAAGGATGAAGTGAAAGACAAATGTGAGAAATAGAGATGGAGACAAAACAGGGGATTGAGAGAAAGGATGATTGGCTTGTGTGCTGATTGGCTGGGTGTAGCGGCCGCCTCTAGGAGCCTCAGCCAATGAACAGTCCAGATGGCGCTCTGCTCGGAACCGGTCCCCCTCACAACCCAAACAGGACAGGCTGCAGCGCCTCCTCTTCCTCCTTCTCCTCCTCCTCCTCCTCACAACCCAAACAGAACAGGCTGCAGCCCCTCTTCCTCCTCCTCACAACCCAAACAGAACAGGCTGCAGCGCCTCTTCCTCCTCCTCCTCCTCCGCCTCCTCCTCACAACCCAAACAGAACAGGCTGTATTGCCTCTTCCTCCTCCTCTTCCTCCTCCTCCTCCTCACAACCCACACAGAACAGAACAGACTGCAGTGCCTCCTCCTCCTCCTCCTCACAACCCAAACAGGACAAGCTGCAGTGCCTCTTCCTCATCCTCCACCTCCTCCTCCTCCTCCTTCGCCTAACAACCCAAACAGGACAGAACAGACTGTATCGCCTCTTCCTCCTCCTCCTCCTCCTCCTCCTCCTCCTCCGCCTAACAACCCAAACAGGACAGAACAGGTTGTATTGCCTCTTTGTCCTCCTCCTCCTCCTCCTCCTCACAACCGAAACAGTACAGGCTGCAGCGCCTCTACCTCCTCCACTGTAACCAAATAGGCTGCATGGCTGCTGTATGTATGTTTGTGACGCCGGTTGAAGATGGTTAGCGCTGATGTTCCTGCTGTTCTGGTGGGGCTGTGGTCACCTCCTCTCCCCTAACACCATAACGTCATAACAAACACTGTTTGAAACATGACACAAACCTCAGTATTCTCACAGATATTAGAATAAGTGACAGAGTTTTCCACATTTTGTTATAACTTTGTTATATACAACAATAAAATAAAGAAAAGTCTGGCTAAACAAATAAAGTAAAATGGTCAATTCAAAAATAAACTGTGTAAAAACAACAACAACTGTTTTTAGATATGGAACAATCCCCTGCCCACTGCTGCAGTATCCTCCAGATCAGCACTACACCAGAGAGAAACACAGCCAGTCTCTACAGCCATCCTCAAAGAAAATCAAGTCAATAATCTCCAACTAATCCCACCTCCCTACGCTGAGATCTCCTCTCTCTCTCTCCCTCTCTCTCTCTCTCTGTCTGAGATCTCCAAAGAAAAACTTGAAAGACATTTAAGGAGGCGGAGAGAGAGAGAAACCGATCGTTATTCTCTCCCAGGCAAAGTGGAAAATGGAGTCCCTGGATGCTTTCTGTAACTCTTGTGTATTTTGGGGGGAGAGCCTGAAAGCTCTTTGTATTCATGATATCATTGTCCTTTTCACAACCGTACACTGGAGAGGAGCCCCCCCCCCCCCCCCCCCCCCCACCGGAACCCTCTCATCAAACAGCCAGGGGTGTAGCCGTGGTAACGGAGTCAGGTGGGAGTGACAGGTGGGTGGAGACTGACGGGTACCAGGATGAGAGAGGAGACACTAAGACCTGCAGCGTGGGAAATAAAACCAAACAAGAGACTGTCACCCCCCCTCCCTCCCTCCCTCCCTCCCTCCCTCCCTCCCTCCCCCTCTCTCTCTCTCCGTGCGGCACCTTGGTGCATTGGGCTGTGGAAACCTTAATGAGTGCTTTACAGCCCTAACGAGATGGAGGGAGGCTGCTATCTCTCCAGAGCTGCCTACTCAAACCTGGCTGACCTCACCCCTTCCTCCCCCTCCCCTCCTCTCCTCTCCTACTCCCCCTCCCCTCCCCTCCTCTCCTACTCTCCCTCCCATCCTCTCCTCTCCTACTCTCCCTCCTCTCCCCTCGTCTCCTCTCCTACTCTCCCTCCTCTCCTCTCCTACTCTTCCTCTCCCTCCCCTCCTCTCCTCTGCTGCTCTCCGTCCTCTCACCTCCCCTCCTCTCTTCCTCTCCCTCCCTCTCCTCTCCTCTCCTACTCTCCCTCCTCTCCCCTCGTCTCCTCTCCTACTCTCCCTCCCCTCGTCTCCTCTCCTATTCTTCCTCTCCCTCCCCTCCTCTCCTCTGCTGCTCTCCCTCCTCTACCCTCCCCTCCTCTCTTCCTCTCCCTCCCCTCCTCTCCCCTCCTCTCTTCCTCCCCCCTCCCCTCGTCTCCTCTCCTACTCTCCCTCCCCTCCTCTCCTCTCCTACTCACCCTCCCCTCGTCTCCTCTCCTAGTCTCCCCCCCTGGCACCACTCTGATCTACAGCCCCTTCACTCCTATTATCTAAAGAAAGGAGACCCCGTTAGGGTTCCAACTGGACATCATACACACTGCAAGAGGAGGGGACTTGTGTTGCCAGACTACATTGATATTTAATCGTTTAGCAGATGCTTTTATCCAAAGACACTTTCAATGACATTTCAGTGACAGCCCCCCTGGAGTAACTTAGGGTTAAGTGCCTTGCTCAAGGTCACTCTGCTGGCGGTGGTGTTCCCAGGTGGGATTTGGAACTCATTTGAAATCACTAGTCCCACCCAGTGTCCACTAGGTCCCTACCAACTATGGTGTCAATTCAAATGATTATGGTTAGGTTACAACTTCATTACGAGCTGCTGATAACTCGTGAGACATAAAAGTCCATTTTAGCAATTGCATATCTAGTAGAGGCCGACGTGAAACCATTTTAGTTTAAAAACATGGAAATAGATGATGATTAATTTCCAGGTCCTAATGACCTCCCCTTGTGCTTAGGGTGAAAAAAAAAACCGGATATTGAAACTCTTCAGAAAAATGAATTAGCTATCTCCCCAAGAGAACACTTTGCAAAACATCCCTTTCAATTAATGAATGGGGGACAAAACATCTACTGTCAAAGGACATTTCCCACAGGGGACCATAACGCATATCTTATCTCATTCCTGCTTCAAATGAGTCTCTCTACCACAGCACAGTCCATCTGAGGCCCCACATACTCAGGAAAAGACTGAAGTGTTACATGCCAGAGACCTGCTCCCTCCAGAGTCTAGGAAAGGAGTATTGGATGGGATCAGTTGGGAGTGTTTAGAATATAAAAAGTGTGTTTGTGCCGATACGGAGCAATGCATGTTCACTACGTAGAGTGGGTCTATGTCATATCAACAACATTACTGCAATTAGTAACACAATCAATACTGTTTTTAAAGCACCAACACTAGATACACAATCAATACTGTTTGTAAAGCACCAACATTAGATACACAGTCAATGCTGTTTTAAAAGCACCAACACTTGATACACAATCAATGCTGTTTTGGAAAGTTAACACATTTGACTAACATGAAACTATGAGCAAAACCACAATATTTTCTGGAAACATGATAACTAAATCAGTCCAGCTACTTAATCAGCTTTCCCCCCAGGGATGTGTAGTGAGCACCCTTTAGATCTTTCCATGTAGCATCACTTGAGTTTCTGCTTCCATCGATGGCTGACCCAGGATGTGATTTAAAACAGGAAGAGCTTCTGAAGGGTTCTCAGCCAATGAGGTTCTTTGGTCGCTTTCAGTACTGTGCATAAGTTTTAGGCAGGTGTGAAGTCTTTAAAGTTAGAAAAAAAACCCACATACAAATCTAAATGTTAATTGCTTATTTTTTTTATCAATTCATAAAATACAAAGTGAGGGAAAAGCAAATCTGTGTCAAATCAACATTTGGTGTGACCACCCTTCGCCTTAAAAACAGCATTCCCTGCCTAAAACTTACGCACAGTACTGCATATTTCCTTATCAAATGTATCAACAGGATATTAATGTATCTGATAACCATGTCTCCTCCATCTGTAGAAACAAGGCATTATTTTTCACAGGTACAGTATTTAGAAGCAGGCAGCCTCTGTCTGGTGGAAGACATCAGATCACTGCTACAGGAGTGAATCTACTCCTCTTGTGTCTGCCATAGGGAGCAGAGCAGAACGCTCCCACTGATTATTGGAGCACCCTCGTCTGACTCGGTCCCAGTACAACAGGAAGCTAGCCAGGCTACATCCTGTCCATCCTCACTCCAAAAGCCACCAGCCTGTTGACTTGTGGCCGTCCCATTTCATGGCAGCTGTGTCATCTCTCAGCCCTGGTGGTGATGCTGTTTCAGCTTTCAGCCCTAGTGGTGATGCTATTTCAGCCCTCTGCCCTGGTGGTGATAATGTGTCAGCTTTCAGCCCTGGTGGTGATGCTGTGTCAGCTCTCAGCCCTGGTGGGGATGCTGTTTCATCTCTCTGCCATGGTGGTGATAATGTTTAAGCTCTCAGCCCTGGTGGTGATGCTGTTTCAGCTCTCAGCCCTGGTGGTGATGCTGTTTCAGCTTTCAGCCCTGGTGGTGATAATGTTTAATCTCTCAGCCCTGGTGGGGATGCTGTTTCATCTCTCTGCCATGGTGGTGATGCTGTGTCAGCTCTCTGCCATGGTGGTGATAATGTGTCAGCTTTCAGCCCTAGTGGTGATGCTGTGTCAGCTCTCAGCCCTGGTGCTGTGTCAGAGTGGTACTGAAGCGAGCTGGGTGCAGCGGCCACAGCGAGGAAGATAACCGGTGATGTTCATCAATGATCACACACACACACTGTTCAACATGGTTCAACACATTACAGGAGGAGGAGGAGGAGGAGGAAGAGGAGGAGGAGACCTGTACTGAAGCTCCACCAGGACATCCTGATGGTGATGTTGATCACACACACTGTTCAACATGTTTCAACACATTACAGGAGGAGGAGGAGGAGGAGGGGGAGGAGGAGGAGACCTGTACTGAAGCTCTACCAGTACATCCTGATGGTGTGGTCCTGTGCACTAAACACATGTTATATTAAAAGACTGGTCCAATAAATCTATATTATCCCTTTGAACTTCTCTTAAAACAAACGTACATGGATTACAGTTATTTATGTGTACTTTGATCCTGATGACCTGTGGGTTGAATGGTGACCTTTCTCACTCCAGACTACCCCATGATGAACGTGTGTGTGTGTGTTTGCATGTGTGTGTGTCTATGTCTTAACGTGTGTGTGTGTGTGTGTGTGTGTCTTAACATGTGTGTGTGTGTGTGTGTGTGTGTGTGTGTGTGTGTGTGTCAATAGGATGAATGATCCTGATCAGTGTCTGCGGGCTTATCTTTTCTCTGAGTCATCGTTCATCAACATGCTTCTGATACTATGACAACACTGTTTACATGTTTGACAGATCTGTGCTCTCTGGCCATCCTCTTCTTCCTCGCAGCCTTCCTCAGGGCACAGGAACCAGCAACAGCTCCCACAATATGACTTTCTGTTTAATACCATAACAGTATACAGAGTTATGTTAGGAGTAGTGATGGCACATTCCCCTGTCCAGGTCCATATGGACTGTCCAGAGGTTTATCAACACTGGTTCTGTGACCGCTGGGTTCTGTGTCCTCTGGGTTCTGTGTCCTCTGGGTTCTGTGTCCGCTGGGTTCTGTGTCCGCTGGGTTCTGTGTCCGCTGGGTTCTGTGTATGTATCTGATCTGTTTTAGCTTGTTGTTGATGATGATGATGATGACAGGGATCAGACTGAATTCCTGACGGCACAGGAGCATGCTCATAATTTAAAACGGAAATAAATTAAATATTGACCAGGATTGTTAAAGATGACCACAAGTCTAGAGGTTGTTTAATAAGCTGACGTTATAAGAGGCTAAATGATCCTGCTCCATACAGTGGGTGACCTTAAGATATTTCTATGTGACAGTAATGTGTGTTTGACCGATTTTTATTCGATTTGATTAACATCTGATTGAGTAAGGAAGTGGCTCTGCTGCCTGTAGTCTAGCTGCCCTATTGGGGGCGCTGTTGTTACAGTGAGCCATCTGGACACGGTGCCATGCAGTGTCGGGAGACAGCCAAGACCGACCCCCAGTAGAGCAGATGGAGCCCACAGACCTCATTATGAACCAGATAGTCTGGAGCAGAGAGGAACCCTTTCCTGGAGGCCTTGGTCCAGCGGTTCCAGGGACACATCGGTGGGTTTCTACCTGCTTTGTGTCCGCTCGTCTCCATGCCTGCCGCGCGCCGATCTCATTAGAAAACCTCTCAAACAATAACGATAATTGTTCTAATCTCTGGACGGGCGCGCCGTCTCCTGCCGTTATTATAATTTCAATGATAATGAAACGGCCATGCATTTCAGCAGAACCATTCAGATCGCCCTGAAAAATCATTTCCCACGCAGTAGAAGGGTCGGGTAATGTTATTAAATCGGAACCCACTGGGATGGCGGTTAATTCAGACTATTTATTTATGCAGCAGCGGAACAACTCGTGACATTTCCTGGTCCTATCTTCCCATCCAGACTGCTTTGTTGTCTGGTTAATGTGTTGTCAACAACGCTCGCTCAATGAGGGATAGCCATCAGCCTTCTACTCAGTGTGCTGAGACAATGGCATGCTTAATCACCTAGAAATATCCCTGGCAGCCACTCCACTACTTTATTAAGTCCACCCAAGGTCAACTACTAATGAACAAGTGAATTTTATTCGTTTTGAGATATTAAAATGTTGATATTACTTCCATATCCAATAACACACTTCTTGCACGTTGATGTGACTTCCTTGCTCTCTTGCTCTCTCGACCTCCCCCCTCTCTATCCTCTCTCTCTCTCTCTCTCTCTCTCTCTCTCTCTCTCTCTCTCTCTCTCTCTCTCTCTCTCTCTCTCTCTCTCTCTCTCTCTCTCTCTCTCTCTGTCTCTCTCTCTCTCTCTCTCTCTCTCCCCCCCTCTCTCTATCCCTCTCTCTCTTTATCTATCTATCCATCCCCCCCTCTCTCTCTCACACACACACACACACACACACACACACACACACACACACACACACACACACACACACACACACACACACACAGGTTGAGCATTAGGCTGGTCTAATGGGAGCAGGGGAGGAAGTGTACCTCTGCATAGAATTAGCCGAGAGACAAACCATCACTGTCAGACCCCAGAAATTACAAATCGAGGTTCGTATTTTCATGGCCTCGGTAATGTAACATTAAGTAGTAGCTCTAGTGTCTGGATATCTGTCACTATGAAGTGTTGTGCTGTTCTAATGTGTCATGCTTTAGCCTATTACTGTGACCTCATCCTTAGTCTTATAATATTTATAAGTAAGGAACATTTTAGAGACAATAAACAATGGTTGATTAAATATTTTAAGCAATCAATGACGAGAAGTCCACACTTACATGGAAGACAAGCAAGCATACAATAAAATCAGCCTAGGCCAACAATAGAATTAGCTGTTGCTGCAATTCCGATTTTTGTGACAAGGCATCAGAGAAAAGCCTCAGCCCATGTAAAGGTCCCCAGGACTCTACCTGGCAGTGCTCTCTGTGGTCTGCCATGCCTTCTCCTGCTGATCCCCCCCCCCCCCACACACACACACACAGTCTGAGGAGGGACTGACTCACAGGGGAGGGAGGGGGGTGGGGGGGACACGTCTCACGCTGCAGCCAGCCAAACACTCTCCGACAACATTTCACACTAACGTCCGTCTCTGACAGGAAGTATTGGAGGGAAGAGAGAGACAGCCTAACCCCCCCCCCCAAACCCAAATAAAAACACTGTCCGGCAGCTTGACTTTGAAAAAACATCAGTGAAATATGGAAAAAAAACAAGCCTGCTTCATCTTCTGACAGGATAAGGATCTTGATGATCAAAAAGACCAACAACACATTGCAATGAAGGAGTGGGGAGAGGAGTACGTGTGTGTGTGTCTGTGTGTGTGTGTGTGTGTGTGTGTGTGGTGTGTGTGTGGTGTGTGTGTGGTGTGTGTGTGTGTGGGTGTGTGTGTGTGTGTGTGTGTGGGGGGGGGGGGGTGCTCGTCTCTATGACAGTGCTAATATGACAAACTGCGAGACCGTTTTGGCAGGGGAGGAACGCTCGTGGAAACTTGTTCTTGCTTCAAATATGAAGTTCACACTGTTCCCTAAAGAAATACTATCCCTTTAACTTTATTTTCATTTTTTATTGATTACAGTATCTTCTCTATTTGCAGGATGCCTTGGATCCTGATGAAACACAAGTGTCTGACTGTAGTGTAGATTCCACTGCCTGTCTGTCTGTCTGCCTGTCTGCCTGCCTGCCTGCCTGCCTGCCTGCCTGCCTGCCTGTCTGTCTGTCTGTCTGTCATTGCTAAAGAGGGTGGACCAACATGAAACCTAAGCCATATTGCATGGTAAGAGTCATACAAAGAAACATTGGTCTGTTTAGACTTCCAAGTAAAAACACATGGTTGTATTTACCCACTATATGGTATAGAGTATAGAGTATTTAACCACTATATGATATGGATTATTTAACCACTATATGATACAGACTATTTAACCACTATATGATATAGACTATTTGATACAGAGCCAAGAACATTGAACACAAGTGATGAAGCTATGAACTGGTTTGAAGTATAAATAGTATAGTGTTTCTTTACAAAGAGGGATGGGGATGGAGTTGCTTACAGAGACCCCAGTCAGCCTTCTAGCCCTGGGGAACCTCTTCATCATTGAGAGAGCCAGGGAGGGAGCACTTTCAAACCACAGCGTTGTTTCCTTACCGCGCAAATAACAACACAAAAGTTATTAAATCTTCACACTCCAAACAGTAGACATCAGCCAGAAGACCCTGCTAGCACAGTTAGCAGACAGACTAACTACACCCTTTCCCCCGTGGCACAGGGACTTTGGCAGAGAGTTTTACTGTGATCAATAGGACGTGCAGTCTCCCAGCCAAAGAGTGAGGGTGGATGATTAAACCGGACTTCAGAGTGAAATATGTGCTTGTAAAAAGGCGGCTAATGCCCCGCCAAGGTCCCACCGCAGCTCAAGGAAACCTGAAAAGCATTTTGAAGTGGTACCTGGATGCACCCCCAATCAAAGCCTTTGTGGATGAGGAAGATATAACACTGCCTGGAGTCTGGAGGTGAAATGGAGAGTGGACCTGAGGTGATAAGTGCCTGTCTCACACTGGAACTGAAAGACCATCTTCATGACTGAACTATGTGAGAGATGTGATTTTTGTACAATACTGTTTATTAGATTATTGCATAAGTGCCTATGTCTCACACTGGAAGCTGATTTATGTCTATCTATCTCTCTCTCTCTCTCTCTCTCTCTCTCTCTCTCTCTCTCTCTCTCTATATATATATATATATATATATAATATATATATAAAAGACTATCTTTAAAACTATACTATGTGAGCCATGTTATTTTCATACAGTGATGTTAATTTGATTATATCAACACTGACATCAATACAACGTGCAGTATCAGTATATTTGTCTTAATAAATGGAGCATCATACTGTGCATTGTATTGATGTCAGTGTTTGCATTACTGTTTTATTTATTTATAACCCTGATTTTATAAGGAAAGATCCTTATGTAATTGAGTAGAAACCGCCACCAGATCTGTCCCCCCTCCCCCTCCTCCCCCAGCCTAGACCCTAACTCCTAACACTTAGCTGTAGATACCAACTCCATGATTTGATTTGTGTTTTGATTCACTGAATTAGTGCTTGTCAGGCCCAGGGCAGGCTGCCATCAGTAATTTCTAGTCTGATTGTGTCGCTTCATTCTGCTCACGTGTTGATGCTTCGTTTAGCGAGCGTAACCGTGCCAACCTCGTCCGTCTGTTCTCTGTTACTTCAATCCTTCCCTAGCCAATCAGAACAGCGTGTATGTGTTCCAGCCTCGTCACATGTGTTTGAGGGTACGAAATCACAGAGTGAGAAGTGTTGGCATGGCTGACAGGCTGATTGCAGACGTAGCTATGACAACTACACTGGTGAGAACCTCAGGTGTGACCCTGTGACGTGCTGATTGGTTAGAACCTCAGGTGTGACCCTGTGACGCGCTGATTGGTTAGAACCTCAGGTGTGACCCTGTGATTGGTTAGAACCTCAGGTGTGACCCAGTGATGCGCTGGTGGCCACCATTTTGTCTTTAATTAAGACGCTGAGAATAAAATAATGTTATTTGAATACATGTTACACTGTGAATTGAATAACATTTCATAAATACACGTTAGACTGTGAATAAAATACTACGTTATATGAATACATGTTACACTGAATAGAAAAACATTTCATAAATACACGTTAGATTGTGAATAAAATACTACGTTACATGAATACATGTTACACTGTGAATAGAAAACATTTCATAAATACACGTTAGATTGTGAATAAAATACCACAATGAAAACATTTGAGTGTTAGAAAAGGCCCTACATTTAACATGAATAACTATTTTATTTAAAAAATCCATCCATCCATCCATTAGCTATACCACTTATCCTTTGCAGGGTCGCGGGGGGGCTGGAGCCTATTTAAAAAATATATGATTAAATTGTAATTCATATTTCGGTGTGTAGACTCTGAGTCACATTCTGACATGTACTGTGCGCAACAAGTTTATCGTTTTTAACAAAAAACTCAATCAACCAAGGCGTTGCAATGCTGAAAAACACTCCTTCCCTCTCTCTCACTGATGTCCTTTGAGCTTGTGTGTTTGCGAGGCCTCGATTGACCGTTAAGTGGTCCAATGAGGGGGCATTTCTCCATGCAACCTGTGGTAAGTGGGCACACTCACTTTATCATTGCTGCAGGATGGAAATGGGTTTTAGTGGAAAGTAATTGTCCACATTCCACCTACCCAGCACACACATTGAACAGAACACCATGTGACATTGCGAATACAATATCATTAATACACGCAATACTATGAAATTAATCCTAGGTGTCTGTCCTGTGGATTCCTTTAAATTGTAATTGCTGCCTGCCTTCATAAACACATCTTCATCTGTATCTAATAATTCAGTGGGAGTCTGTCAGCCCCCCCCCCCCCCCCCTCTCTCTCTCCCTCCCCCTCTTTCTCCTTTTCTCTCTTGCTTGGCATGCTTCCCCAGTACTGTCTGTGACACAACTGTGTTAAGGTCTGTGTGGTTGTCTAACACGCTGATCATTCAAACAACAGTCAGTCAACTGTGTTAAGGTCTGTGTGCTTGTCTAACACGCTGATCCTTCAAACAACAGTCAGTCAAGGAAGGCAAAAGGCCCACACACTTGCAAGCAGGCAGCTAGCCAGCCAGACAGGCAGGCAGGCAGCCAGACAGACAGGCAACCAGGCAGGTAGAATGACAGACAGACAGGCAGGCAGGCAGGCAGACAGCCAGACAGACAGGCAGGCAGACAGGCAGGTAGCCAAATAGACAGGCAGGCAGGCAGGCAGGCAGGCAGGCAGCCAGACACACAGGCAACCAGGCAGGTAGACAGACAGACAGACAGGCAGGTAGGCAGGCAGACAGCCAGACAGACAGGCAGGCAGACAGGCAGGCAGACATGCAGGCAGACAGGCAGCCAGGGAGGCAGGCAGGCAGGCAGCCAGAAAGACAGGCAACCAGGCAGACAGACAGACAGACAGACAGACAGTCAGGTAGGCAGGCAGACAGACAGACAGACAGGCAGGCAGACAGGCAGCCAGGCAGGCAGGCAGCCAGACAGACAGGCAGGCAGGCAGGCAGACGGACAGACAGACAGACAGAAAGACAGACAGACAGACAGACAGACAAACAGACAGACAGGCAAGCAGGCAGGCAGGCAGCCAGACAGACAGACAGACAGACAGGCAGGCAGCCAGACAGACAGGCAGGCAGGCAGGCAGGCAGACAGACAGACAGAAAGAGAGAAAGAGAGGCAGGCAGGCAGGCAGACACACAGGCTGGCAGGCAGGCAGGCAGGCAGGCAGGCAGGCAGGCAGCCAGCCAGCCAGACAGACAGACAGACAGACAGGCAGCCAGACAGACAGGCAGGCAGGCAGGCAGGCAGGCAGGCAGCCAGACAGCCAGGCAGGCAGGCAGGGAGCCAGACAGACAGACAGGCAGCCAGGCAGGCAGGCAGGCAGGCATCCAGACAGACAGCCAGCCAGGCAGCCAGATAGGCAGGCAGCCAGACAGACAGACAGGCAGCCAGACAGACAGGCACAAAGACAGGCAGGCAGGCAGACAGACGGGTAGACAGGCAGGCAGGCAGCCAGACAGACAGGCAGGCAGGCAGACAGCCAGACAGACAGGCAGACAGACAGACAGGCAGCCAGACAGACAGGCAGGCAGCCAGACAGCCAGGCAGGCAGGCAGGCAGCCAGACAGACAGACAGGCAGCCAGGCAGGCAGGCAGGCAGCCAGACAGACAGGCAGGCAGCCAGGCAGGCAGACAGACAGGCAGGCAGGCAGACAGGCAGACAGACAGGCAGACAGGCAGACAGGCAGACAGGCAGGCAGACAGGCAGACAGGCAGGCAGACAGACAGACAGGCAGTCAGACAGACAGGCAGGCAGACAGGCAGGCAGACAGGCAGACAGACAGTCAGGCAGACAGGCAGACAGGCAGGCAGGCAGGCAGGCAGACAGGCAGGCAGGCAGGCAGGCAGACAGGCAGACAGGCAGACAGACAGGCAGACAGGCAGACAGACAGGCAGACAGGCAGACAGGCAGACATGCAGCCAGACAGGCAGACAGACAGACAGGCAGACAGGCAGACATGCAGCCAGACAGACAGGCAGGCAGCCAGACAGGCAGGCAGGCAGACAGGCAGGCAGACAGGCAGACAGGCAGACAGGCAGGCAGACAGACAGTCAGGCAGACAGGCAGACAGACAGACAGGCAGACAAACAGGCAGGCAGACAGGCAGACAGACAGGCAGCCAGACAGGCAGGCAGACAGGCAGACAGACAGGCAGACAGGCATACAGGCAGGCAGACAGGCAGACAGACAGACAGGCAGTCAGACAGACAGACAGGCAGGCAGACAGACAGTCAGGCAGACAGGCAGACAGACAGACAGGCAGACATGCAGCCAGACAGACAGGCAGGCAGCCAGACAGGCAGGCAGACAGACAGGCAGACAGACAGGCAGGCAGCCAGACAGACAGGCAGACAGGCAGACAGGCAGATAGACAGGCAGGCAGACAGGCAGACAGACAGGCAGACAGACAGACAGGCAGACAGGCAGACAGGCAGACAGGCAGCCAGACAGACAGGCAGGCAGCCAGACAGGCAGGCAGACAGACAGGCTGACAGCCAGACAGACAGACAGACAGACAGGCGTGCTCCTTGGGGATTCGGTTCTATTTCCATTTTAATTGTCATTATTGTCCTTGTCAAGGTTACAAGCTGTAGTGCAGTGTGCTGACATTTGCTCGGTGCAAAGGGTTTGGAAGATGCAGATTCTCTCTCCACTGCACACGGGTTATTAGATCCCCTTCGCTGTCATATTTATGTTTTTAATCCCCTGTGACAAACAGGCGGGCGGGGGGCCCTGATAGCAGCACACATGCTGCAGGGTGAGCCACAGACACCATGAAGCCTTATACTGCATGTTTACAAACAGAGAATTACAGCAGACTCGCCGCTCCAAGGGAAAGATGGATGTGGAGAAGGCATTGTCTTAGCCCCCCCCCCCCCCCACCCCACCCCCTCCAAAAACATGCATATCTGATATTGACAGACGCTCCTAATACCAATTTCAGGTGGATTAAAGTTATTATATATTTTTTTTATCCATCTCGAATACTTCCTGTGTTAATAAATAAAGCAAGATTCTTGTGTAAACTGTGCTAATAAATACAGATTCCTGTATTAACTGTTAATAAAAATAGCAGGATTCCTGTATTAACTGTTAATAAAAATAGCAGGATTCCTGCATTAACTGTTATAAATGAAGGTGGTCTTCTGGATGTAGAGTGCTGTGAGCTAGACCATGGTGGTGAGGTTGATAGTCTGGCAGGATTTGACCCTGGTGGTGGCACATCTGCTTCAGGATGGGGGTTCAAGTCCCCCACAGGGTCTGAATCGTTGCCTGCTAACTCCATCAACAGCTCTGTGAACAGTTGATTTGGTTCCAGCCCACAACACAAACTCCTTACCTCCAGTAAGGCAGCATCACCACAAACTCCTTACCTGCAGTAAGGCAGCATCACCACAAACTCCTAACCTCCAGTAAGGCAGCATCACCACAAACTCCTTACCTCCATAAAGGTAGCATAACCACAAATTCCTTACCTCCAGTAAGGTAGCATCACCACAAACGGATGAGCTTTTTTTTCTATCTTTCCTTTTCCCGTTTAGGGCATCCCTCCGTACGCCTTTCCTTTCTGCTCTTTCATCAGCTCCTCCCTTCTTTCCCAGGCTGAAGTGTCCATGGCAACGCTCCAAACTCCTCCTGCTGAGACCAGAGCTACTCCTCTCCATCTCTATATCTCATCAAACGGCACCCTGCAGACCTCTGTCTACCACTGCCTATGAGGCTCCTCCCTTTACTTTGGGACGAAGGGATCAGGTACTTCCGGCTGGTGCACCCATCCTCCAGTCCGGCCTTGGAACCAGGAGCCACTCTTTCCAGACGCTCCCTTCCTCCCTCTCTACCTCAACTTCTTCATATCCTCCTTCACATCGTATCCTCTTCATCTTCAGTTCATGGAAAGTACCAGTCAAACGTTTGGACACACTTTCTCATTGCAGTGAATGAGAAGTGAAGTGATGGTGTGTCCAAACTTTCGACTGGTACGGCATCTTTATTTCCTGTACCATGAATTTGCATCCATATTTATTTATTGACTCGTACAGACACCGGTTGCCTTGACAACACGACGACTGAACACCGGCAAGAGACAGAAAGTGACATGAGACAAGCTAAAAACGCCAGTCCTGATTGGTCCTGTCTGCTTATTATAAACGTTCTGATTGGTCCTGTCTGCTTATTATAAACGTTCTGATTGGTCCTGTCTGCTTATTATAAACGTTCTGATTGGTCCTGTCTGCTTATTATAAACGTTCTGATTGGTCCTGTCTGCTTATTATAAACATTCTGATTGGTCCTGTCTGCTTATTATAAACGTTCTGATTGGTCCTGTCTGCTTATTATAAACGTTCTGATTGGTCCTGTCTGCTTATTACAAACGTTCTGATTGGTCCTGTCTGCTTATTATAAACGTTCTGATTGGTCCTGTCTGCTTATTATAAACGTTCTGATTGGTCCTGTCTGCTTATTATAAACGTTCTGATTGGTCCTGTTTGCTTATTATGAATGTTATAATTATCATTACTACAAGCTAAAAACGCTAGTCCTGATTGGTCCTGTTTGCTTGTTATAAACGTTGTTTTTATCAATAGTACCACCACCTATTTCTCACAAGGTTGGTCTGGTGTTAGCCAGGTAGCATATGTCTAAAGTGTGAGAGTTAACTTGGGTTGGTGTTAGAAATGGTGGTTGGTTAGCTAGTGTCTGGTGGGTTGGGACAGATGGCTAGCCCACTACCATATGTGCTACCAGCACAAAATGAAGACAGATACGACAAGCATATGTGTCCTCCTTCTGGACTTTAGTGGAGGCGCAGCGGGGAGAACTCCCAGACCTCCCACGGTCGTTAATAAGGTCAGAAAAGGTACGTTGTTTACATCCCTTCCAGATGTCCTCGCCGGGTTTTCCATTGCTCCCTGGTGGCTGATGAGAAGGTGCACAGCGCCACACTTCAATCTAGACCAGTGCTTTGAACTTCCAACATCATGCTAGCCCTCTTTTATGTGCCTTCTTTTCTGGACCTCATTGATTGAAGATGTAAATCTGTAGCTCGCGTGCATGCGTTCGATAGGTGTTCTTATTTCAGATCGAAGCAACCGCAGCCAGAGACCTGGCGCCCATCCACACCCTGTCTAACTCCACCAATGGCAGGCAGAAGGAAAGCTGCTCTCTTTGATGTGATCTCACTGTCTTTGAATGACGTCATAACTTTCATAGGTCCTCACCGGCCTGTCGTAGCGTTCACTTTACTGTCAACCTCACCAGCTCTTAGTGCTGCAGAGCCTAAGTGCGCGCACACACACACACACACACACACACACACACACACACACACACACACACACACACACTGTTTCTCAGTGTTTGCCTCCTACTCTTCCAGTTGCTCACTGTCTCTCCGTGACTCCTCCCGACTCTGTCAAATTTAAAATCAAAACTTTTTTGTCCATCACTGCCGAAACAAACCGTTTACCTTCAGCTTATACATTACATTACATACGTTTGTTTCTCTTTTTGTATGTGTTCGTACTGCCCTGTCTTCTTACCTTTCATCCCTCCATCTCTCCCTGCCCTGTCTTCCTACCTTCTGTCCATCCCTCCCTATCTCCCTGTGTCTCCAGCAGCTGTTGCAGCAGACGCTGATGACTTCCTTCCCAGCATGCTCTCTGCTACTGTCCACAGTGGCCCTGCGGTGAGGACACCGAGGTTATGTTCTCAATGCGGGCCAAACACATCACTCTTCACTCAGAGCGGCACCACGTCCCTCCTCCTCCTCTCCATCCCTTTACTGCTTCATCCCTCCTCCTCCTCTTCATCTCACAACTCCAATCCTCCTCCTCCTCTCCATCCCTTCACAACTCCAATCCTCCTCCTCTCCATCCCTTTACTGCTTCATCCCTCCTCCTCCTCTTCATCTCACAACTCCAATCCTCCTCCTCCTCTCCATCCCTTCACAACTCCAATCCTCCTCCTCCACTCCATCCCTTCACAACTCCAATCCTCCTCCACCTCCTTACCACCCCTCCACCTCTCCATCCCCCCCTCCTCTGCTCTTCTCCATCCCTCCACCCCTCCACCCCTCCTCCTCTCCACCCCTTTCTATGCGCTGGGTAGATGAGCGGGGTGCATGCCGACGCTGTTGACTCTGTGGCATGTCAGAGTGGATAAGAGTCTGTCCCTCAGATCAGGCAGCCAGAGGCGGACCCCCCCCCCTCATCCCCGATTCACAATGAGGCCAGCCGCTTGATGGACGACAGCTGTCAGTCTGCCTGGGGGGAATGGCAGTGTGTGTGTGTGTGTGTGTGTGTGTGTGTGGAGGGGGAGTTCTGCTGCGATGTTGTTTTCACCACTGGCCTCTGGGGCATCGCTACCAATGAGCCATCAGTCAATCCATCCATCAATCACTCAGTCCGTCTGTCTGTCAGTGAGTCAGGGTGGCAGGGGGGGGTCAGGTGTGCATTTCCCAGGACACGGCCTCTCCTCTGGGCCTCTCTCTCCCTGCTGTGGGCGTCCTCACAAGCCCTGCGCCAAACACAAGCCCTGCGTCCTCACAAACCCTGTTTGTCCCACAGGACACAAACAGCAGACACAGAGAGACACAGCCAGGCATGACTGGAAAAAGGACTATCGACACTTTCCTAAGAGACCTGGAGTTGCCCTGTCAGATTCTCTGGCAGCTAGACGACATTCGTTTTAGCATGAGTGAAAGTGTGTTGATTACCTTCCCAGCAGAGTGTTAGCCAGAGTAACGTGGATATCTTGCTTTCCCCTCTCCCCCTGTAGTAAGCTGTTATCTGCTGATAGCTCCTACATTAGGAGACTGTCTAGTGAGTTGTTTGTCTCTGCTATACTAGCTCCTACATTAGAACAAGGCTAGTAAGTTGTTTACCTCTGCTAAACTAGCTTCTACATTAGAACAAGGCTAGTGAGCTGTTATCTGCTGATAGCTCCTACATTAGAATACTGTCTAGTGAGTTGTTAGCCTCTGCTAGACTAGCTCTTACATTAGGAGACTGTCTAGTGAGTTGTTAGCCTCTGCTAGACTAGCTCTTACATTAGGAGACTGTCTAGTGAGTTGTTAGCCTCTGCTAGACTAGTTCCTAAATTAGGAGACTGTCTAGTGAGTTGTTAGCCTCTGCTAGACTAGCTCCTACATTAGGAGACTGTCTAGTGAGTTGTTAGCCTCTGCTAGACTAGCTCTTACATTAGGAGACTGTCTAGTGAGTTGTTAGCCTCTGCTAGACTAGCTCCTACATTAGGAGACTGTCTAGTGAGTTGTTAGCCTCTGCTAGACTAGCTCTTACATTAGGAGACTGTCTAGTGAGTTGTTAGCCTCTGCTAGACTAGCTCTTACATTAGGAGACTGTCTAGTGAGTTGTTAGCCTCTGCTAGACTAGCTCTTACATTAGGAGACTGTCTAGTAAGTTGTTTACCTCTGCTAAACTAGCTTCTACATTAGAACAAGGCTAGTAAGCTGTTATCTGCTGATAGCTCCTACATTAGAATACTGTCTAGTGAGTTGTTAGCCTCTGCTAGACTAGCTCCTACATTAGGAGACTGTCTAGTGTCGGGGAAAGCTCCCGGAGGAGCACAGAACTGACTCAACCAGGAGGTAAGTAATGTGAGTGGGGGCCAGAGGCCGCTCCAGACAGCCCAGGGACACAAACTGCTCCCCATGGGGATGCCTTGCTCCCAGTCCAGCCAGGCTGAAGACAGCGGACAGCTCCGGATAACTCCCCAACAAATCAGCTTTCCTCAGCCAGCACCACAGAGAGATCCCTTGGTCCCTGAGACAATACATGGACCTGTCAGGTCGTCGTGACGACCCAGACTAAGAACACTGGAATAGGGAGAGATCAGCCAGCAGACTCCACAGTGTAAACACACTTTTATAATTAGCACCAGGCACTATTATGTAAACATATTTATAATTAAACATGTGGAATGCTGTTGCTGGCGGTAATGCTAATATTAAATAATGCAGTTGGTGTTTTAAGGCGCGCTTACTGCCGACCGTTTAGAACACCCCTGCACGGTCATAGCGGGGGGTCTGAGCGGCCTTCACATGATGAAGAGGAGGAAGACGTTGAGACCACAGCATTTAGTCTGCCAGCTCATCACATAGCAGGGGGTCTGCTCGGCCTTCACACGATGAAGAGGAGGAAGACGTTGAGACCACAACATTTAATCTGCCAGCTCATCACAAAGCAGGGGGCCTGCTCGGGCTTCACACGATGATGATGATGATGATGATGATGATGATGACAACATTTGACCACAGCATTTAGTGATCCAGCTCATCACCATTACTTCCTGTGTGTCTTCTGTTTAGCTGTTACACCCCTGAATTAGGGTAGAAAGAATCACGAGAGTGATTAGCTGTGCTGATTCCTCATGCGGTGGGTTTATTGCAATGATGTACAAATAAAACAATATTGAACAAATGCATTTCTGTTCTTCTCACATGACAACCAATGGAAGATTATAATACAAAACAGAAAAATCTGCAAATAAAATGTATAGGTACAACTTAAATGTTTATGTTTTAATTCCCTTGTTTTAGCGACACCGACTGGACAAGACGAGAACTGCTATTTTTCTCGAAGAACAAGCACATGTCGAGTTCAAAGCAAACACATCTCAAAACAATATAAAACCTTGACTTGACTTTATCAAAGTATCATAAAACAAGCTATTTTATGTTTAAACACTGTAAACATCATAGAAACGTCCATATTATTCACCATTACCTGAATTAGGGTAGAAAGAATCACGAGAGTGATTAGCTGTGCTTTCCTCATGCGGTGGGTTTATTGCAATGAGGAAAAACAGCGCGATCCCCCTAGTGGTAGGTGAAGCAAACGATCAATCGATCCCAGAGCAATAGGATTTAAGGCTTATCAGCTGCTAACCAATGCATATAAGATTATCTTGAACAAAATGACAAATATACAGAACGAACAAAATACGAAATGTAATCACGGCTATATTTAAATCGTTTTTAACACTAACATGAATTACTATTTATTGCAAACCCTTTTTTACAGTTTTTAACCATTTCCCTCTTTTAAATGAAAATCACATTATGAATTAAATCATCTCAAGAAGGTATGAAATTATGTGGGTTTGGGGGTACGGCTATTCTAACCTATCACACTCTCCCCCACTTGAAAAATGTCGCCCCGACATTATACCAATCAAAAACATAACTGAACAGTCTCTTCTCACTTGCATAGCAGTCCTTTGATCATACTGGATTCTTAAGACAGGTGGTATTAACACACGTCATGTCTCTAGACCGAGTACTATAAGAGTCTCTAACCAGTCCTTGTGTGAATCTTCACATAAACAGTATTGTCTGTGTATAGAACCCAGGAAAAGTCTTTGGTCATTCCTGATGACAGTCTGTAAGTACAGTCCTTATGTCAGCCATGGAAAAGTGTTAACTTACGTTTGCTGGAGTCCATACATACAGGGGGACTGGGCATAGTATGACTGTACCACTGGCAACCATGGGACCAGTCCAGGATCAACAGGAAACAGTTGTGGTACAGGCTGGACACTGTAGCAGGAGGGGATGCCCAGCTGATCATAGGTTATGCGTCTCGGCGGATGTCTCTCTCGTTGTGATCGCTGGGGTGTCTGCTCCTCAGGTTCTGCAGGCGAAGGAGGGGCAGGTGGTGGGCTGTCGGGCAGGTCACCAGCAGCTGAATCGATCTCCTCACTAGTTGTGTCCTCAGCAGGCGGTTCGAGCTCTTCCAGTTGATCTCCACCAGGGGGCACTGGTGGTGGTGCAGCAGAGGCTGGTGCTGGAAGCTTATATCTCACTGCTGGGGGTTCTCTGTTGCTCATTTCAGCTGGAGGATCTGATGAAGGTGGAACAGGATGCTGGGGTAGTGGGCCATAATAAAAGCAGTATTCATCACCACTGTCCTCATCATCAGATTCCTGAATGTCTTTAACAGGTTTGTCTCTTCTTTTCTGTGTGTGTTTTACAGTTTTGTCGGTCTCTGGTTCTTTGTCAAAAGGTAAGTGGTCACAAGACATGAGCAAGTTTCTGTGTAGCACTCTAAAGCGCCCTTTACCTCTCTCCGGTCTCACCTCATAAATAGGGAGGTCAGGGCCCATTTGTCTTACTACTGTGTGAATGGTGTCTTCCCAATAGTCACGTAGTTTACCTGGTCCTCCTCTTGGGGTCAGGTTCTTGACCAGGACTCGTTCGCCAGGCTGTAACACAGAACTCCTTACTTTTGTGTCATAATGTCTTTTGCTCTTTTCAGCGGCTTTTTTTGCATTCTCATTTGCAATGTCGTATGCTTCTTCCATGCCTTTTTTCCATTTGTCAACATAGTCTCTGTAGTTACTGTGATTTGACTCTGAACATAGTCCAAAAAGCATGTCTACTGGGAGTCTGGGTGACCTTCCAAATAGTAGATAGAATGGGGAATATCCAGTCACTTCACAACGTGTGCAATTGTAACAGTACATCAGCTTGTTAATGCATTCGTTCCAGTTTGACTTTTGTGTTTCTGTCAGAGTCTTAAGCATTTGTAACAATGTCCTGTTCATGCGTTCAACCTGACCGTTCCCCATTGGGTGATAGGGTGTTGTTCTGGAGCCGGCCATTCCACTGAGTTTCTTTAACTGACTGAATAACTGATTTTCAAATTCTCCTCCTTGATCATGGTGGATACGGGAAGGAAAACCGAACTTGAGGGCATAGTCATTGAAGATGAGATTTGCAGCAGTCTTTCCTGACTTTGAGGTGGTGGCGTAAGCTTGTGCAAAGCGTGTGAAGTGATCAACAATCACAAGGATGTATTCATAGCCACCTTTGCATTTATCAAGATGGAGAAAATCGATACAAACAAGTTCAAAAGGTTGTGTTGCTACAATGTTTGTCAAAGGTGCTCTTGTGTCATGACAGGGCTTTTTCTGCTTGATACAGGTACATGTTTTAGTCACATAATGTTCAATGTCTGACTGCATATATGGCCAGAAGAAACGATCACGCACTAATGAGACTGTACGGCCAATTCCTTGGTGGCCCATGTTATTGTGCAGCTCTTCCAGTACTGTCTGTTTGTAATGTCCTGGCAGGACTAACTGTTTGCGAATAGAGGTGGTCCTGTATAAGATGCCATCACTATCTAATGTCAGCTTATCCCATTCTCTGAACAGACACTTTGTTTTAGGACTGAATGTTCTTAACTCTTTGGTGGGTGGCTTTAGACCTGATTGTTTACACTGTAACACAGGGCTTATAAAAGGATCAGACTTTTGTGCTTCACTTAACTGATCTTTTGGTATGGGCGTGATCGATGTGTCAGCTGACTCACCTTGTGCTGAGACTGGCATGACTGCTGCTGACAGCGTCCATGTAGAAGGAGAGTCACTCTGGACTTCAATGGCCTGTATGGCAGCTGCAATGGTATCTGATGGCAGCTCCTCAGAACAGTCTCTGATTAATGTCTCTACATCCAGGGGCATCCTTGATAAAGCATCAGCGTCACCATTTTCTTTTCCTGGTTTGTACTTAATAGTGAAGTGAAAGTCAGCTAGTTCGGCAACCCATCTTGAAGTGGTAGCGTTCAGTTTTGCAGTTGACAAAATGTAGGTTAGCGGGTTGTTATCGCTATATACAGTGAATGTTGGGGCATAATATAAATAGTCTCTAAATTTGTCTGTGATGGCCCATTTCAAGGCTAAGAACTCTAGCTTGCCTGCATGAAAGTGGTAGTTCTTTTCAGCTGTAGTTAATGTGCGGGAGCCATAAGCAATAACTCGCAGCCTATCATCTTGTCTTTGATACAACACCGCTCCTAGTCCTTTATGAGAGGCGTCAGTGTGCACGATGAATGGCTGTGCGAAATCTGGGAATCCTAGGACTGGTGGATGGAGCAAACAGTCAATAAGTTCCTCGAGTGCATTTTGGTGTTGGTCAGTCCACACGATAGATTTTGCTGATGGAACTACATGATTCATTTTCTTTGATCTTGTCTTTGTCGATTTCGGGTTGTCTGAGTTCTCTGTGTCAGCTTTCAACAGTTCGTACAGGCAACTTGCTTTTCTGGAAAAGTCTTTGATGTATTGTCTGTAGTAGGAGAGAAGGCCTAACATTTTCCTGAGCTGGCCAACATTCTGAGGTCTAATGTCTTTGAGCGCTCTAACTGCTTCAAAATCAGCAGGATCAACTTTGCTGCCCTCTGCTGACACTATTCTGCCCAAATAACGGACTTGAGGTTTAAACACGTCACACTTACTGGGTTTCAGTTTTATACCATAGTCCCTGAGTCTTTGGAGCACTTTTCTCACGTCCTCTACATGGTCTTTAAAAGTTTTGCTGTAGACCAATGTGTCATCTAAATAAGGGATGCAGATGTTATCTCGAAGTCCATCCAGGCACTCTTCCATACAGCGTTGAAACGCTGCAGGGGCGTTCATGAGTCCGAAGGGGATGCGTATCCACTCATACAAGCCCCAGGGCGTCACAAAAGCTGTGAGCGGGCGACTCTCCTCTGACATAAAGCCCTGGTGATACGCTTTCCCCTGGTCTAAAAGGGAAAACCAGGAGTTACCACCCAAACTGTCCATAATGTCTTGGACTCGGGGTATGGGTTGGCGATCTGGATGAGTCTTTCTGTTTAAGTCTCTGTAATCTATGCACAGTCTCAATGTGCCGTCTTTCTTTCTAACGCACACGACAGGCGAGGAGTATGATGAGTTAGACTTCCTGACCCATCCCTGAGCTATTAGGTCATGTAAATAACTCTTCATCTCTTGGTATAGTGGGCGTGGCACTGATATGTATGTGCGTTTTACTGGTTCATTGTCATTGAGTGAAATAGTCATTTTTAAGTTTTCAATGCAGCCTATGTCATTGTCCGATCTTGAGAAAGACCAACACTCATCCCTAAGCATCTGTTTGACTTCTAATCTCTGCTCTTCATTAAGGTGGCTGAGATCTACAGGTGGATCCCACTTTTCACTAGAGCCACAAGAGGTTTGTGTGCTAGTGTGATTAACAGTAGCTACAGGTTTGGCTTTTTCAAACATTTGGGCAGGTAAAACAGCTGCAATAGTTTGAACTGTGCCAATTACAGTACGACCCAAAAGAGTAATATCATGGTCAGTGGGGTTTGAGACATCTAAGGTTATAAATGGCAAAGTACCCCTTTTAACTTTTACCAAAGTGTCAAAAAACTCAAGATTATCTGGCCATTGAGGATTTAAGTCTGGCTCAAATAACATGGTCATGTCTTCTTTGAAAGGCTGTGTAGCTACACGACACTCAACCTGAATGTGACTTTGTTTAGGTACAGTAATGCAGTCTTTCTTTGTCTTTACTTTAAACTCGTCTAGTCTACCAGCACTGACAGCTTGAATAAAAGCTCTGACCTTATGTCTTTTGAGGTTTGGGAATGACTTTCTCACTGTACTGTACTGATCTGCTTTTTCAGTGTTTTTCAGAATATATTCAATCACATTATAACCTATAATGGGATGGGATAGGGGACAGCCTTTCATTACCAGCATGGGAATAATCAGTTTTTCAGCTTGATCTGTTCCTGTGACAAGCTGGAAGGTTGTTTCGATCCATCCAAGGTAAGGCATGTTGGTCCCATTTGCTGCGGTCAGTGTTAGAGGCTCAGATGAGTCCATAAGTTCAGCAACGTCCTTGATCTTTGTGTGTGGCAAATAATCCTCTTTCCATTTCTCATCAATGATAGAGACCTGCGAACCGGAATCCCACAAGGCTTGAAGTCTGTGGCCGTCCAGGGAGCACTCGACAAGACACTGCCTGCCAACCAGTGATGTGATTCGTTGAGGGGTTGCATTTTCCTGCGTTGGTGGCAGCAGTACGTGAGATGTCTCATTTTCATTTCTGGGTTTTACAATGTCATTCTTTAGTCCTTTGCATTGTCTCAGTTTAATTTCTGGATCTGCTCTCTTGCCATTAACACATTGTTGGGACTCGTCGTGGGCTATGGTTAGCACTCGTCCCGCAGTGTTAACCATCTCTAGTTTAATGGCCCCTCTCTAGGTGGTCTGGTTGCTCTGTTTTTACACCCAGCCTGAAAATGTTCTCCGCTCCCACAGATGTAGCAGTGTGTGCAGCGTTCATTGGCTCCCATCTGCTGACAGACATGGCACCTCCTCTGAAAACGAGCTGGACGACTGCCGTAATACTGAGCTGAGTACTGAGGCTGCACTAGAGCTGGTCTCTGGTGGGGGCCCTGGTAGCTGTAGTACTGCTGCTGTGGCTGACGGTCTCGGCCGGGCTGCATAACTGGTGGTTGGCTAAAGGGTTGTGGACTAACTATGGGCTGCTGTAGTGCCTCTTTAATTTGAGCAATTTCTACGCTCAGGCCTTTTAAGGAAGCGACACCTGTTTTAAGCTCTGCTAACTCCTGTACCAGTTCAGGTGGAATTTTAGCTTTGACTTCCTTTACTGGGGTCTTAACAGGTAAGGTATCCTCTGACTGGATTGCACTTGCATTTACAGCTGACTGTGAGGCTAAACACCTTTTCTTATTCCTTCTCTCTGTCTCGTTTGCGCATGCTGTATTTATTCTCTCTAGCAGGAGCTCATCTGGAGTGTCAGAATCTAACAACAAGGGCTGCATGTCTATCCTGACACTATCACTCTGGAGACCTGTGAGTATTGTGTGTAGGCACATACGCTGGACTAGAGCTGGGTCATATTTAAGCCCTGACTCTGATTCTTGTGATGCAAATAGAACTTTCTGTTTTAAATCTAAGACTCTCATCAGGAAACTCTGGGCAGTCTCTTTATTGTGCTGTACTTCTGACGCTAGCTGCTTGTAAAGCTCAGTGGCACTTTTCTCCTGAAAATGGGAGCGAAGTATGCGACGTAGAGTGGGAAGGGTTAGTTGGGCCTTTCCCTCCAAGTAGCTGCGTAGTTGTAAACCTGGTAAAATGGCTCTGATGACAGCATCTACAATGTCAATTTCTGGATAGCCTCTGCTTAGTCCATTCTCAATCTGATGAGCAAGACTCGAAAATGTCAGTTTATCTTTTTGGCCTGGTTCGCCAATTTGGCCTGAAATTTTGAAATCTTTTTGCCAATATGAGCTCGGCTGTTGCGGCACATTAGCTAGAGGCAGGCTACTCACAGGACGAGTTGTTATTTGGTCTTGAACATTAGTCACTATATCCCTAGAAACAGTAGTGGTGTTTTCCGTTGACAGTGATGTTCCCGTTGGATTTTCAACTGGATTGCCATGTCCACTTATACTCTGTTCAGCAAGTTCAGATTCATCATTTGTGTTTTTTATAATTTCAGCAACTTCATCTTTCAGAATTAACAGTTCTGACATTCCTTCATCCTCTAATTCCTCTATTTCTTCTCTTTCCAGGTGTTTCAGGATGTGCGTAAGCAGTGACAGGCGTGTTTTTCCACTCAGGTTTACTTGCCCTGATATTTTGAGAAACTCACAGATTGTTATTAAGTTTTCTTTGGTCAGGGCGTGTATTTCACCCACAACTTCTTCACGTAGCTCTTCCACCGTTGTCATTGTGGCAGAACAGGAGGACGTTTTGCTGGAACAAGTGACTCTGAGCTGTATGGTCTTTGCAGTCCCCGACAATCTCTGACTGGCCTCAGGAAACGTGCACTCTACCACAGCTGCTAGCACTCCTCGAACAGCAACGGCTTCCTCTCTGCGGACTGCCTGAGTTGTATTGGGAAGATTTAGCTGGCTTGGACTTCGATGCACAGGCTATGGACACCGGACATCCAAGCAGCACTCTCAGCGGAGCCTCCAAATGTTACACCCCTGAATTAGGGTAGAAAGAATCACGAGAGTGATTAGCTGTGCTTTCCTCATGCGGTGGGTTTATTGCAATGATGTACAAATAAAACAATATTGAACAAATGCATTTCTGTTCTTCTCACATGACAACCAATGGAAGATTATAATACAAAACAGAAAAATCTGCAAATAAAATGTATAGGTACAACTTAAATGTTTATGTTTTAATTCCCTTGTTTTAGCGACACCGACTGGACAAGACGAGAACTGCTATTTTTCTCGAAGAACAAGCACATGTCGAGTTCAAAGCAAACACATCTCAAAACAATATAAAACCTTGACTTGACTTTATCAAAGTATCATAAAACAAGCTATTTTATGTTTAAACACTGTAAACATCATAGAAACGTCCATATTATTCACCATTACCTGAATTAGGGTAGAAAGAATCACGAGAGTGATTAGCTGTGCTTTCCTCATGCGGTGGGTTTATTGCAATGAGGAAAAACAGCGCGATCCCCCTAGTGGTAGGTGAAGCAAACGATCAATCGATCCCAGAGCAATAGGATTTAAGGCTTATCAGCTGCTAACCAATGCATATAAGATTATCTTGAACAAAATGACAAATATACAGAACGAACAAAATACGAAATGTAATCACGGCTATATTTAAATCGTTTTTAACACTAACATGAATTACTATTTATTGCAAACCCTTTTTTACAGTTTTTAACCATTTCCCTCTTTTAAATGAAAATCACATTATGAATTAAATCATCTCAAGAAGGTATGAAATTATGTGGGTTTGGGGGTACGGCTATTCTAACCTATCACACTTGCACTTCGTTGCTGTCCACCACTGTGAACCAACGGCCAGGGTTCGTTAGGTTGTCTTGCTTCCTTCCCGTTTTTCCTGAAGCATGCGGTGAACTTCAGCCGGGCTAAAGAGGGTCTTTGTGTGTGTGTGTGTGTGTGTTTTAAACACAGCGGAGTGAAGCTAGCGCCAGGGCGTAAAACGAGCACTGCTGCCACACTGCTTTACGATGGAGCCCCTGGGCAATTAGGAATATTTATGGTCTTATTTATTTGCTTACGTTTCCCCCCTGTGCCTCTGAAGCAAAGAGAGGAAGAGCAGATTGGAGAGAGCGAGAGAGAGAAAGGGGGAGAGAGAGAGGAAGGGGGAGAGAGGGGGGATTGACAGAGAGAGAGAGAGAGAGAGAGAAAGAGAGAGAGAGAGAGAGAGGCAGGGGGACAAGATATACTGTATATGTAGAGGGAGAGAGAGAGAGGGAGGGAGGGAGGGAGGGAGACTGGAAGAGAGACAGACAGAGAGAGGGAGGGAGGGAGGGAGACAGGCAGAGTGACAGACAGAGAGTTAGAAAGAGGGAGGGATGGAGACAGGCAGAGAGAGACAGAGGGAGGGAGGGAGACAGGCAGAGAGACAGACAGAGGGTTAGAAAGAGGGAGGAAGGGAGGGAGACAGGCAGAGAGAGATAGAGGGAGGGAGGGAGGGAGACAGGCAGAGAGAGATAGAGGGAGGGAGGGAGGGAGACAGGCAGAGAGAGATACATAGAGGGAGGGAGGGAGACAGGCAGAGAGAGATGGAGAGACAGAGTGTGGCAGATATATATATATATAGAGAGAGGGAGGGAGACAGAGAGAGATAGACTGAACTAGAGAGAGAGATAGAGAGAGAGATAGAGAGAGCACCAGTGATGTATTCAGCTCCTCATGGACATAAAGCAGCTTTAATACACGTTACATCACCTTCAGCCAGCCCTATCTCACACACAGGCCCATTTCATTTGAATAGTTTAATGGCTGGGAGCAGTCATTATTGGAAGTGGCAGGGAAGGAAGGCCTCATCCCAACGCAGGGAACCGGGTGGGAGGTGGAGGCTTTAAATCGCATGAAACCTCAATGAGAACTACAGGACAGCCTCCATTAGAAGTTAACTGCCTGACTACTTTCTCAACCTGCCTGCAATTGAAGTGGCATGGCTGGTCCCCTTGAAGTGAGTATTGTGGGGTTGTTGTTGAAAGAAAAAAAAAAGATTCACTTGAATCAAACACATACCTTTATGTCC
Source organism: Galaxias olidus (assembly GCA_026901105.3). Lineage (NCBI taxonomy): Eukaryota > Metazoa > Chordata > Actinopteri > Galaxiiformes > Galaxiidae > Galaxias > Galaxias olidus. The sequence goes on from JAPMUY010001419.1 coordinate 60,899, forward strand.
CCTGACTACAGGAAGTCTCTCAATAAGAACCGAAGTCAAAGTTCAGCGATTCCATTTTGTGTTGTGAACCGTTGGTGTGTTTGTGCTGTGGTCTCCTCTGTGTGCAGTGAGTGCTCCTGGGAGCTCTGCAACACTCACAAGGCAACAACAATGGCCCACTGGAAGCCATGGAGTTTCTCTCACCAGGCCTCTCTCACCTGCAGAGAAAGGCTGACTTTATCTGGACTGACTGGGGAACATTTCCCCTCGCTGGGCCTCCTCATTGTCCTGTTTCTCCTTCTATAATGTATAACCTGTTTTACCTGCACAATGAGATCGTTCGTTTTGCATTCAGGACAGTTTCTTTCTTTCCTCAGGTGCTGTGTTTGTTTATGCTGTGTGAGATCATCTACCTTTTGTTTTTTTTCTTTTTCCTACGGCAGCTAGAGAGATAAAAATGAATTGATGAAAAATACGTTCTGACTGTTAGTCACTGCGGCTCTCACGGAGTGGCTGTGTGACACGTGTCAGGGGTGTCCCGTGGGAGAAATTGGGCGGCTAGTGTTTCAGCGTGACTATTTCACGGTGATTTCTCCCCCCGGAATCCCATTCTAACACCCATTCAGGGAGCTCCTCTTAATAAAACAGCCGGCTCAAAGGAGGAGAGTGTGAGTAACGAGTTGTCATCCCTGCCTTTTCTCCTCTGCCCCTTCTCCTCTGCCCCTTCACCGCCATGCTTTATGGAGGCAGCAGCCCTGCAGGGTTTAACGCTCCATAGCCTCGCTCCTCGTCGGGGCTGCTGGCTGGGTTTTAGTGGCCTCTCTCCTCCTCTGAGCTCCGCTGGAATGACTGGGCCTCCGGACACACACACACACACACACACACACACACACACACACACACACATACACGGGGAATAGCCTGCTACTCACACAGCAACACTGAGAGTCTAACAAACACACACACACACACACACACACACACACACACACACACATACACGGAGAACAGCCTGCTTTCACACAGCAACACTGAGAATCTAACAAACGCACACACACACACACACACACACACACACACACACACACACACACACACACAGAAATTGTAAGACAGAGGGAGAACTCTATGTGCTCGCATCAGCATGGTGACAGACGATGGATAGTCTAAAAAACTGTTCTTTCCTCAAATGTATCTTTTAAAAAAGCAGCCTTCAGTTCCAGAATGGTTGATGTTTTCTTCAGGGTCTCCCTGTTAGCAGGAGCTGTCAGAGGACAGTCCGTCAGTCAGTCAGTCAGTCTGCCACTGTGACTCACTGACTGGTGTTTACCAGTACACAGCCTTTCAAACAGGTCGCTCCTGTTACTAAGCAACCAATGTGTTTTACTGTCCTTTGGACTCAGGACAAACAGCTTGCACAAAATTACTTTATTTATTTATTAAATTTGACCTATTTTTTTTTTTAATCGCTACAACTCATTGTTCCCCTTGTGTCCTTCGTGGCATTGTGCTCCCTCTGCCTCCGTTGGTGCCTTTGTGAGAAGCTGACTAACTCATCCTGCTTTTACCTTTCCCAGAGTCCAAATATAAACCTCAAATTGTTCACAGCAGGTTTTACATGCC
>JAPMUY010001419.1:65000-75000 GCA_026901105.3 Galaxias olidus
ATACAGTGTATTAAAAAGGCTTTGGTTTGAGGCGCACTCTGACGCAGAAGTCAGTGATGCGCAACAAACCAAGCTTTATTCTGATTGGACCGTGTGCTCCTTTAAGGGATGTCTTCTAGCCATGGACAGAGGAGACAGCACCTGTCAGACTGTCTGTGTGTGTGTGTGTGTGTGTGTGTGTGCGCGTGTGTGTGTGTGTGTGTGTGTGCGTGCGTGAGTGTGTGTGTGTGTGTGTTTAACTCAGAAAATAACCCCATCAGAAAGCCAACAGCTCGTAACAACCACTCACGGACACCAGAGATAAAGCAAGGCCACGCTGGCTCAGAGCAGAGCTGGACTTTGAAGGCTCCTTTATATTAACATGGCCCTCCCCCTCTTTCTCCCTCCCTCCCTCCCAGCTCACTGTGACGGAGGAGGAACATTGATGAAGACCCAGAGAGGGGAGGCAGGGAGGGAGGAGACGGTGCAGGCCAATGGTGAGAGACGGAGGGGAGAGGACGAGAGGAGCAGACGGCAGCGTGACAAAGAGATAATAGCTCTCTGACACCTTCAGAGCAGAGAGAGAGAGAGAGAGAGAGAGAGAGAGAGAGAGAGAGACAGAACAAAATGAATTCTGACGGAGCGTGCAGTCAGATACCATCAATATCTCACTGCCAGGCCGCCATTAAATCAACATCTAAAAACACAGCGAGCGGACCTGATCAAAGGACACTGTTGCCATGGTTATGGTGGGTTAAAGAGGATGTCCTAAGTCTGTCGAAGTGGTTGGCAGTTTTTGACACATTTTTCCAGAGAGGAATCAATCTTTAAAGATAATTTTATCTGTAGGCTATGTAGGTTATTACGTTTAAGCATTTACTGAATCTTTAGCCAGGCTGACTTTTTTATATTATTTTGGACAGTTCTGCCAATAAAAAATGGATGAGTGAATTTAGTTTATTTTTATTCCCCGCTGTAGTTATAAAAGCCACTTCAAGGAGCATTGATGGCGTTTATTTTCCCTAACCTATAATAAATTGTTATAAAAACTTTATAGACCATTTCCCACGTTAATCTTTTTCGTTTGGCCATTTTTCTGTTGGCCACGTTGCTTGTATATATTTAGCATATTATCAGCCTGCATCTAAACTTTTTTGTCCAACATTTCGGTGTCTTACTTTTTATTCAGATATTGTTTTTTAACTTTGCATTCAAGTCCATAACTTCCTTAATCGTTTGCACATGGAGCTATACTGAGCTGAGTCCTCTCCTTTCTGCTCCTAATTTGTCCATGTCAGTGGCTGCATTGATTGTGTTGAGTAGGAATGTTTTTCAAAAATGCATCTTTAATGGTCAGTGTGTCTTTCTTCGTCACACCAGTACTATCATTCCGTGCAGAGTCCCCAGTCAGCTGTATTTTGACTTAGGCCTTTTTTCTGCTAGAGTAATGATGGATTTCACCTGCTTCAAAGGTAGGTTACTTTATAGCTCAGTGGAAAGGATTAATGTTGAGTTTATAAATCCAACATCAAACATTCTTGGTTCTTTATTTTGTTTTATATATTTATTTAAACTGCCATGCAACCAGTTTGTTTGGTTAAAGCATTAGCTGGAGCCAGGGATCATTTAACAAGTTACCGGTTGTCATGGCCACGGATTTCTAATACAACTTGAGTGTTAATTGTTGGTTAGTGTACCAAAAATAAATTGAAAACAATTTAAATGAGTGAATTTTTATTTTCCCTTTTTGAACAGAGATACAACAGCAGAGACCAACAATTGAGCTATTCTCTATGAATTAATCAGTATTATTCTGAAGTGTCAAAATCTGGCACCAGTCCCATCAGGGTATTAGTAGATATGTCAATTCAGATTGGCCCCATTTATACAAAGGCTTTTGTGCTGGAAAACAAACACACTCATTCATGCATTTTGTCATTGTGGGTCTCATGCTGTGCTACATGATTCTCAGCCAGTGTACATTGAGCAAAGCCTGAACTGGACTCTCAGCTAGTTTACATTGAGCAAAGCCTGAACTGGACTCTCAGCTAGTTTACATGGAGCAAAGCCTGAACTGGACTCTCAGCTAGTTTAAATGGAGCAAAGCCTGAACTGGACTCTCAGCTAGTTTAAATGGAGCAAAGCATGAACTGGACTCTCAGCCAGTTTAAATGGAGCAAAGCATGAACTGGACTCAGCTAGTTTAAATGGAGCAAAGCTTGAACTGGACTCTCAGCCAGTTTAAATGGAGCAAAGCATGAACTGGACTCTCAACCAGTTTACATGGAGCAAAGCATGAACTGGACTCTCAGCCAGTTTACATGGAGCAAAGCATGAACTGGACTCAGCTAGTTTAGATTGAGCAAAGCATGAACTGGACTCAGCTAGTTTAAATGGAGCAAAGCCTGAACTGGACTCTCAGCCAGTTTAAATGGAGAAAAGCATGAACTGGACTCTCAGCCAGTTTACATGGAGCAAAGCATGAACTGGACTCTCAGCCAGTTTACATGGAGCAAAGCATGAACTGGACTCAGCTAGTTTAAATTGAGCAAAGCATGAACTGGACTCTCAGCCAGTTAACATGGAGCAAAGCATGAACTGGACTCAGCTAGTTTAAATGGCGCAAAGCATGAACTGGACTCTCAGCCAGTTTACATGGAGTAAAGCATGAACTGGACTCTCAGCCAGTTTACATGGAGTAAAGCATGAACTGGACTCAGCTAGTTTAAATTGAGCAAAGCATGAACTGGACTCTCAGCCAGTTTACATGGAGCAATGCCTGAACTGGACTCTCAGCCAGTTTACATGGAGCAATGCCTGAACTGGACTCTCAGCCAGTTTACATGGAGCAAAGCATGAACTGGACTCTCAGCTAGTTGACATGGAGCAAAGCATTAACTGGACTCTCAGCTAGTTTAAATGAAGCAAAGCCTGAACTGGAATCTCAGCCAGTTTAAATGGAGCAAAGCATGAACTGGACTCTCAGCCAGTTTACATGGAGCAAAGCCTGAACTGGACTCTCAGCTAGTTGACATGGAGCAAAGCCTGAACTGGACTCTCAGCTAGTTGACATGGAGCAAAGCCTGGACTGGACTCTCAGCTAGTTGACGTGGAGCAAAGCCTGGACTGGACTCTCAGTCAGTTTACATGGAGCCGAGGCTGAACTGGACTTAGTTTACATAGAGCAGAGGCTCTGTCAGTGTACACAGAGTCTAAAGAGGATCAGTCAGCATTGTGTTCTTTCTCCCGGGAAGCTTGTTTCACTTGTGCAAGCAAAGACTGTCGCTTTCTCAATCTGTTTGTCGGATCCTGTGCTCGCTGTAACCAGAGACAGACAGCCCTTAACCCACTGGGCAGAGAAAGGTGTCTACAGTAGTCCCACATTTAGAGTGATGATACCTAAGAGTTGATTCAGCGAGGTGACTACTGTTTGCTGTCGTTGCATCCTGTTGGCATCATCAATCTCCATTACGCTACAGAATTCAGAGGTTAAGGGTTAACTCTCATTATGAATGAGGTTGAAGAGGTGTGGTCCCAGGTTATTTCTGCTGAACGAGTTGTGACCAACAGAAAACAATCTAGTTAAATCTAGAAATATGGGACACGGTTCTGTTGATGGGGAATATTTAAGCCTGACCCAAAACAGAAAAGACAAAACAAAAATAAATCATTCCTCCAGTCAAAATCACACACTTGTGGTAGTATTTATTTTTGCCCTTGCGTCATGACTGTTTGATATTCCTTTATCCATAGTTTGTTAATCTATTATCAAAAGCCTCGTATACTGTCTACTTATCTTATACAATAAACATAGCTACGTATATTATTTATTTAATCATAAGAACTGTCTAGTTCTATATTATTTCTTAAACAAGATTTATTGTCTTGTTCTGTTATATGTGTACACACTTTCTTAAATCATATGTACTGTCTAGTTCTATTATACATATCGAGGTATATTATTTCTGAAAAAAATGAATTGTCTAGTCATATTTCTCACAGGCTGGCAAAGAAGAGTAGACCCAAAAACAGGTTCATGGCCCGGTTTCTCGTACAGGGATTAAGCCTAGTTTTAGACAAAATCTCACTGTCAATGGAGATTCTCTGGGAACCTGGGCCTTAAATCATATGAGCTGTCTGGTCATATTATACATATCCGGGTAATATGTTATCATCATCCACATCATATGTGCTGTTTATATTGTTCATGCACATCTTGCTCTGTAAACCACTAGCTCTACTTTTATTGTTAGTCAACTGAAAGCAGAGGTAAACAACCATAATAATCATCATCATCATCATCATCTTCATCCACTTTGTCCGGGGTCGGGTCGCGGGGGTAGCAGTTCCAGCAGGGCATCCCAAACTTCCCTTTCCCGGGCCACATTAACCAGCTCTGACTGGGGGATTCCAAGGCGTTCCCAGGCCAGTGTGGAGATGTAATCCCTCCACCTGGTCCTAGGTCTGCCCCGCGGCCTCCGCCCAGCTGGACTTGCCTGGAACACCTCCCTAGGGAGGCGGCCGGGTGGCATCCTTACAAGATGCCCGAACCACCTCAACTGGCTCCTTTCTACGCAAAGAAGCAGCGGCTCTACTCCGAGTCCCTCACGAATGGCTGAACTTCTCACCCTATCCCTAAGGGAGATGCCAGCCACCCTCCGGAGGAAACTGATTTCCGCCGCTTGTATCCGCGATCTCGTTCTTTCGGTCATGGCCCACCCTTCATGATCATAGGTGAGAGTAGGAACGAAGATAGACCGGTAGATTGAGAGCTTTGCCTTCTGGCTCAGCTCTCTCTTCGTCACAATGGTGCAATAAAGCGACTGCAACACCGCACCTGCTGCTCCAATTCTCCAGCCCATCTCTCGTTCCATTTTCCCCTCACTCGAGAACAAGACCCCGAGATACTTGAACTCCTTCACTTGGGGTAAAGACTCATTCCCTACTTGGAGTAGACAGTCCATCGGTTTCCTGCTGAGAACCATGGCCTCAGATTTGGAGGTGCTGATCCTCATCCCAGCCGCTTCACACTCGGCTGCGGACCGATCCAATGAGTGCTGCAGGTCGCAGACCGATGATACCATCAGGACCACATCATCTGCAAAAAGCAGTGATGCAATCCTCTGCCCACCAACCCGCAGCCCCCCTCCCCCGCGGCTACGCCATTAGATCCTGTCCACGAATACCACAAACAGGATAGGTGACAAAGCGCAGCCTTGGAGGAGGCCAACCCTCACCGGAAACGAGTCCGACTTACTGCCGAAGACCCGGACACAGCTCTCGCTTTGGGAGTACAGAGATTGGATGGCCCTGAGTAGAGACCCCCTCACCCCATACTCTCGCAGCACCTCCCACAGTATCTCCCGGGGAACCCGATCATACGCCTTCTCCAAATGCACAAAACACGTGTAGACCAGATTGGCACACTCCCAGGCCCCCTCAAAGATCCTCGCGATGGTATAAAGCTGGTCCGTTGTTCCACGACCAGGCCGGAAGCCGCATTGTTCCTCCTCAATCCCAGGTTCCACTATCGGTTACCATTATAATTACCATAATAATAATAATAATAATAATAATAATAATAATTCATTTTATTTTGTTTTTGGCGCTTTTCTCAATACTTAAAGCGCTTTACACAAATTGGTTGCCAATTAATTACACAGAACGAACAACAAATGGACAGCTATCAAACACAACACTCAGTCTGAGTGATACCATGGCAGCCAATTTGTGCCAGACTTGCTCACACACACAGGACACACAGACCGACTCCAGTTGAATTAGCAGTGACTGGTCAGATCATAAAACAAAATACAGATCTCAATACATTAACTAGTCTGTAAATACTGTCTGTGTTTTCAACTCAGTCTGTAAACTCCCAAGAACTCATTGTCCCATCATGCAGTTCTGTTCCCCTCTGTGTCTCCTTGCAGTCAAACTTACGGTGTTCCCTCCCCCAACATGCTGAACACTGCAATAAAAGCGTCTGGGCTGCAGCATATCATCCGGACTGACAAGAGGGCCGTGGCAGGAGGAAGTGAACGTTTGTCAACCCCCATGCACTATAAATACCCTTTCATTCAGCCAGCCACCTCTGGAAGGGAGAAGTCCGAATGACTCACTCCCGTTTTAAACTCCAATAGGAATACCTCTGTCAGCCCGCAATCGTAGACTAACAGACCATGGCATTTTCCCAGAGCTCTCTCCTCCTCCTGTTTAGGAAGAATGAGAAGTAGAAGGGAAAGGAGAGGAGGCACCACTAGACTATTGAGATTCAACCTGCAAGGTTTATGACTTGCAGAGGAAGAGAAAGGCGAGGAGAGGAAGCACTTCTAGACTATTGAGATTCAGCCCGCGAGGTTCATGACTTGCAGAGCTGGAGAAAGGAAAGGAGAGGAGGCATCACTATATTATTGAGATTCAGCCCACGAGGTTCATAACTTACAGAGCAGAATGGAAAGGAGAGGAAGCACCTCTAGACTATTGAGATTCAGCCCACGAGGTTCATAACTTACAGAGGAGAAAGGCGAGGAGAGGATGCACCACTTTACCATTGAGATTCAACACTCTCCTGCTTATTCTAGTGAAGAAAGCCTCAGTAGAGGTGAACATGCAGAGACTTTCAGCAAGCAGAGCATTTGGTTCATAAAAGGATAATTCCTGCCCTGCTAAGGAGTGGAAATACTTCTGCATGTAACAACCTGGGCTCTCTGGGTTTCCGCTCTGCCATCAGTTAGTCTTTTCTTTTCTATCAAACTCCCACTCTGGTTGTCAGGGAGAGCAAGGCTAGGCATGTGTGTCTAAGGAAAGGAACTGAAAAAGGAAAGTGGCTACGGCTGAATGAACAGGTCCTCTCTCAGCGCAGCCTACTATTTCGGCCTTGGAGGCAATCACACAAAATGGCCCCTTAGAAAAAGGGTGACATTCTGGTCATTTCTAAAGCTATGTGAATAGTTCTGCTGACAGCTAATGGATCTCTGCCTCATCACTCTTCGCACGATGAGCAGAAATAAAAACCTTAGGATTACAGTAGTTGACTCGGTCCAAAAGGTTCGAAAAGTTTCTTTTTAGATCGGGGCTCTTCTTGAACTCCAAATATACTAAATTAAAATATCAAACCTACACACAAGGCAGCTGAACATTATTATAGTAATCTGGGACTAACGGAGTAATGTTAAGCCTTACCTATATAGCAATGCAGACACAGCTACTCTGTACCATTCTGAAACGCTACAGCAGGAAGATGTGGACAATACCACTTTACATGTCAAGCCTTTCCAACGGAGAGGCAGGAGAATAACCAGCAGAGCCTTTCCAACGGAGAGGCAGGAGAATAACCAGCAGAGCCTATCCAATGGAGAGGCAGGAGAATAACCAGCAGAGCCTTTCCAATGGAGAGGCAGGAGAATAACCAGCAGAGCCTTTCCAACGGAGAGGCAGGAGAATAACCAGCAGAACCTTTCCAACGGAGAGGCAGGAGAATAACCAGCAGAGCCTTTCCAACGGAGAGGCAGGAGAATAACCAGCAGAGCCTTTCCAATGGAGGCTCAGGAAAATAACCAGCAGAGCCTATCCAATGGAGAGGCAGGAGAATAACCAGCAGAGCCTTTCCAACGGAGAGGCAGGAGAATAACCAGCAGAGCCTTTCCAATGGAGGCTCAGGAAAATAACCAGCAGAGCCTATCCAATGGAGAGTCAGGAGAATAACCAGCAGAGCCTTTCCAATGGAGGGTCAGGAAAATAACCAGCAGAGCCTTTCCAATGGAGAGTCAGGAGAATAACCAGCAGAGCCTTTCCAATGGAGGGTCAGGAAAATAACCAGCAGAGCCTTTCCAACGGAGAGGCAGGAGAATAACCAGCAGAGCCTTTCCAATGGAGGGTCAGGAAAATAACCAGCAGAGCCTATCCAATGGAGAGTCAGGAGAATAACCAGCAGAGCCTTTCCAATGGAGAGTCAGGAAAAGAACCAGCAGAGCCTTTCCAGTGGAGAGTCAGGAGAATAACCAGCAGAGCCTTTCCAATGGAGAGTCAGGAAAAGAACCAGCAGAGCCTTTCCAGTGGAGAGTCAGGAGAGAAACCAGCAGAGCTTTTCCAACGGAGAGTCAGCAAAATAACCAGCAGAGCCTTTCCAACGGAGAGCCAGGAGAGTAACCAGCAGAGCCTTTCCAACGGAGAGTCAGGAGAATAACCAGCAGAGCCTTTCCAATGGAGAGTCAGGACAATAACCAGCAGAGCCTTTCCAATGGAGAGTCAGGAGAATAACCAGCAGAGCCTTTCCAATGGAGAGTCACGAGAATAACCAGCAGAGCCTTTCCAATGGAGAGTCACGAGAATAACCAGCAGAGCCTTTCCAATGGAGAGTCAGGAGAAAAACCAGCAGAGCCTTTCCAATGGAGAGTCAGGAGAATAACCAGCAGAGCCTTTCCAATGGAGAGTCAGGAGGATAACCAGCAGAGCCTTTCCAACGGAGAGTCACGAGAATAACCAGCAGAGCCTTTCCAATGGAGAGTCAGGAGGATGACCAGCAGAGCCTTTCCAATGGAGAGTCAGGAGAATAACCAGCAGAGCCTTTCCAATGGAGAGTCAGGAGGATGACCAGCAGAGCCTTTCCAATGGAGAGTCAGGAGAGTAACCAGCAGAGATGAACATGCAGCAGCACTGTGATGTCACAATGGAGAGTCAGGAGGATAACCAGCAGAGATGAACATGCAGCAGCACTGTGATGTCACAATGGAGAGCAGGGGACACTAGAGAAGATGAATGAGTCTTATTAAAGACCACCGATGCCTGGCCCGCAGGAAAATGAAGAAATAATAACTCCAGACTGCACCTGCAATCTCAATGAGGGGACCCTCTTCTTCTGCTGTCAGGGGGGCGCTAATAGAAGAAGCTCTCTGCTCTTTATGCTGTATTACAAACGACCAAATTAGGGTTACACCCTCTCATACAAAAGCTAAAATGGATTCCGTATCTATGGTTGACACCGAGTCCCTGAATGGAAGGCTGAGAAGACAGTCGATTTAGTCCTGCCTGCACGCGTGCTGTGAATCTCTCCTGTCGTTTTTGGCATGGTGCAAGGTGACTTTTCATTGTGGCTTTGTGTGGGTATTACCTGTGTGCAGCGTTGTTGTGTGGGTATTACCTGTGTGCAGCGTTGTTGTGTGGGTATTACCTGTGTGCAGCGTTGTTGTGTGGGTATTACCTGTGTGCAGCGTTGTTGTGTGGGTATTACCTGTGTGCAGCGTTGTTGTGTGGGTATTACCTGTGTGCAGCGTTGTTGTGTGAGCACTCTCTGTGTGTAGTGTTCTTGTGTAGGTATCGCTTGTGTGTAGCGTTGTTGTGTGGGTGTCGCTTGTGTAGCGTTGTTATGTGGGTATTGCTCATATGTGTAGCATTGTTTTGTGTGTGTGTGTCGCCTGTGTATGTCCGTGAGTAGAGTGTTTGTTTGTGCATTACCTGTGTGTAGCTTTGTTGTGTGTGTACTGTCTGTTTGTAGCGTGGTTGTGTGTGGACTGTCTGTGTGTAGCGTGGTTGTGTGTGTACTGTCTGTGTGTATCGTGGTTGTATTTGTACTGTATGTGTGTAGCGTGGTAGTGTGTGTACTGTCTGTTTGTAGCGTGTGTGTACTGTCTGTGTGCAGCATGGTTGTGTGTGTGTGCTGAGCTGAGTTCAGTCGGCCCCGTCTACTCGCCAGGAGTGCAGGGGCCCAGGTGCAGCCCTGGGAGAAATCAAGCCTTTATTATTCATCAGCGGACAGAGAGGAACGGCAGTGAGGGGTCAGTGAGTCCTGAGTCATGGCAGGAGGGGGGCGCTTGTTTGCGGCTGCCAGGGAGTGCCAGGAGCCCCAGGCAGCAGAGCTGCCAGCAGCCACACAAGTGGAAGGCAGGGGCGTTGTGGGATCGTGTGACGGCCCTAAAATAGACTGTTAGATGAAGCTGTTAATTTAGTCTCCTCCTCAGACTGTAGACGCTGACCCCCCTCGTCCTCTCTGGTGTTCAGGCTGTAGAAGCAGAGCCCCCTC
>JAPMUY010001419.1:77500-127500 GCA_026901105.3 Galaxias olidus
TGATGGCAGAACCCAACCTAATCATCTATAAAGCCCTCCTATGTACCTGATAGATTCTGATAACTTTATCATCTTTAAAGCCCTCCTATGTACCTGATAGATTCTGCTAACTCTATCATCTATAAAGCCCTCCTATATACCTGATAGCACTACCTAACTTTATCATCAATAGAGACCTCCTATGATAGTAGAACCTAACTTTGTCACTGTATCATCTATAGAGCGCCCTCCTTCATTACTGTTGGATTTGTATTGATCATGTTTACCGTTGGCAGCACATTATAAGGTTAGCGTTCTCCTGATGCTAGTAAAAATGAACAGAATAATAAAAATAAAGATAGTTGGCACAATTGTTCTCAGAGGGCACCCCGTCATATACAGCGTGGGCCATTTCACCACCTCCCCAAAGCGTATTAGACTGCCTGAGCACCCATCCCTCAGGCCACCAGCAGGGGGCCACATTGAGCCTCCCAGGATGCTCCCCGCCGTTCCCAGCAGAGGGGTTTAGCCCCCCAGTGAGAGCAGCTCCTCCTCACCTCTCGCTGACTGCACTGAGAACGTATAGAGCTGTGGAATTGGCAGCCGGCGTCTATTAAAGCATCCCGTCCTTTGGAGAGAGATGGAGAGGGGGGGAAGACTCCTGCTACATATACATTTCAAAGAGCCTTTCTGGATTTAGCTGGCCAGCCCACTTAGAGAGAGGAGCCTCTTTTTACACTGCTCAGAATCCCAAACAGCCACTCTGCTAATAGGAGATTAACACAGACAGAGAGAGAGATGGAGGGAGAAAGAGAGAGAGAGAGAGGGGGGGGCTAGAGAGAGGGGGGGGGGGGGAGGGGGGGAAAGAGAGATAGAGAGAGAGAGAGGAGGGGGGGAGATAGAGAGAGAGAGGGGGGGGGGGAGAGAGGGGGATGGGGGAATGGGCTGAGAAAGAGGCAAATGAAGGGAATGTTTAATGAAAATGTGAAAGCGTCTAAATTTACCACGTTGAAAGAAAAAGAGGGGGAGGTTCGAAAACGAATATGCGGACATATGTGTGTGTATGTCTGTGTGTGGTTGTCTCTCTGTGTGTGTGTGGTTGTCTGAGTGTGGTTGTCTCTGTGTGTGTGTGTGTGGTTGTCTCTCTGTGTGTGTGTGTGTGTGTGTGTGTGTGTGTGTGTGTGGTTGTCTCTGTGTGTGTGTGGTTGTCTCTGTGTGTGTGTGTGTGTGTGTGTGTCTGTGAGTGGTTGTCTCTGTGTGTGTGTGTGGTTGTCTCTGTGTGTGTGTGTGTATGTGTGTGTGTGTGATTGGTTGTCTCTGTGTGTGTGTGGTTGTCTCTGTGTGTGTGGTTGTCTCTGTGTGTGTGTGTGTGTGTGTGTGTGTGTGTGTGTGTGTGTGTGTGGTTGTCTCTGTGTGTGTGTGTGGTTGTCTCTGTGTGTGTGGTTGTCTCTGTGTGTGTGTGTGTGTGTGTGTGTGTGTGTGTGTGTGTGTTTGTCTCTGTGTGTGTGTGGTTGTCTCTGTGTGTGTGTGTGTGTGTGTGTGTGTGTGTGTGTGTGTCTCTGTGTGTGTGTGTGTGTGTGTGTGTGTGTGTGTGTGTGTGTTAGGGTGAGCTGTGGAGGACGTGTAGGCAGCTCTCACTGGAGGTCATGAGCTCAGATCCCACCTGGGAACACCAGCACTAGTGTGCCCTGCAGCCAGGCACTTAACCCTCTGTGTCTCCAGTGGGACTGGCACTGTAATCTCATTCAAAGTGGCTTTGGATAAAAGCATCTGCTCAATGAATAAATGAAGACATGTAAATGTTGAGGTGATATCTGCTTAGCTTGCTGCCTGCTGGGGATCAGGCCCTGTGGTGGTCGGACCGTCTACATCCTCCCTGGGGGCACTGAGGGTGGACTATGAGGGCTGGACACTGAGGATGGACTGGGGGGGGGGCACTCAGGGTGCACTGTGTGGGGGGGGGGCACTCAGAGTGGACTGTGTGGGGGGGCACTCAGGGTGGACTGGGGGGGGGACACTCAGGGTGGACTGTGTGTGGGGGGGACACTCAGGGTGGACTGTGTGTGGGGGGGACACTCAGGGTGGACTGTGTGTGGGGGGGGGCACTCAGGGTGGACTGTGTGTGTGTGGGGGGGGACACTCAGGGTGGACTGGGTGTGGGGGGGACACTCAGGGTGGACTGTGTGTGTATGGGGGGGCACTCAGGGTGGACTGTGTGGGGGGGACACTCAGGGTGGACTGTGTGTGGGGGGACACTCAGGGTGGACTGTGTGGGGGGGACACACAGGGTGGACTGTGGGGGGGGGGGCACTCAGGGTGGACTGGGGGGGGGGGGGACTCAGGGTGGACTGGGTGTGGGGGGGACACTCAGGGAGGACTGTGTGGGTATTGGGGGGGGGACACTCAGGGTGGACTGTGTGGGGGGGACCCTCAGGGTGGACTGGGTGGGGGGGCACTCAGGGTGGACTGTGTGGGGAGGGGACACTCAGGGTGGACTGTGGGGGGGGGGCACTCAGGGTGGACTGTGTGTGTATGGGGGGGCACTCAGGGTGGACTGTGTGGGGGGACACTCAGGGTGGACTGTGTGGGGGGACGGGCACTCAGGGTGGACTGTGTGGGGGGGACACTCAGGGTGGAATGTGTGGGGGGGACACTCAGGGTGGACTGTGTGTGGGGGGGCACTCAGGGTGGACTGTGTGGGGGGACACTCAGGGTGGACTGTGTGGGGGGGGGGGGGACTCAGGGTGGACTGGGTGTGGGGGGGACACTCAGGGTGGACTGTGTGTGTATGTGGGGGGACTCAAGGTGGACTGGGTGGGGAGGGGACACTCAGGGTGGACTGTGTGTGTATGGGGGGAGGGACACTCAAGGTGGACTGGGTGTGTATGGGGGGGGACACTCAGGGTGGACTGTGTGTGTATGGGGGGGGGACACTCAGGGTGGACTGTGTGGGGGGAACACTCAGGGTGGACTGGGTGGGGGGGCACTCAGGGTGGACTGGGTGGGGAGGGGACACTCAGGGTGGACTGTGTGGGGGGGCACTCAGGGTGGACTGTGTGTGTATGGGGGGCACTCAGGGTGGACTGTGTGGGGGGGACACTCAGGGTGGACTGTGTGGGGGGGGCACTCAGGGTGGACTGGGTGTGGGGGGACACTCAGGGTGGACTGGGTGGGGGGGACACTCAGGGTGGACTGTGTGTGTGTATGGGGGGACACTCAGGGTGGACTGGGTGTGGGGGGGACACTCAGGGTGGACTGTGTGGGGGGGACACTCAGGGTGGACTGTGTGGGGGGGGGACACTCAGGGTGGACTGGGTGGGGGGGGACACTCAGGGTGGACTGTGTGGGGGGGACTCAGGGTGGACTGGGTGTGGGGGGGACACTCAGGGTGGACTGTGTGTGTATGTGGGGGGGGGGACTCAAGGTGGACTGGGTGGGGAGGGGACACTCAGGGTGGACTGTGTGTGTATGGGGGGGGGACACTCAAGGTGGACTGGGTGTGTATGGGGGGGGGACACTCAGGGTGGACTGTGTGTGTATGGGGGGGGGGACACTCAGGGTGGACTGTGTGGGGGGAACACTCAGGGTGGACTGGGTGGGGGGGCACTCAGGGTGGACTGGGTGGGGAGGGGACACTCAGGGTGGACTGTGTGGGGGGGGGCACTCAGGGTGGACTGTGTGTGTATGGGGGGGCACTCAGGGTGGACTGTGTGGGGGGGACACTCAGGGTGGACTGTGTGTGGGGGGGGGGCACTCAGGGTGGACTGGGTGGGGGGGGGACACTCAGGGTGGACGGTGGGTGGGGGGGGACACTCAGGGAGGACTGTGTGTGTATGGGGGGACACTCAGGGTGGACTGGGTGGGGGGGGACACTCAGGGTGGACTGTGTGGGGGGGACACTCAGGGTGGACTGTGTGGGGGGGGCACTCAGGGTGGACTGTGTGTGTATGGGGGGGCACTCAGGGTGGACTGTGTGGGGGGGACACTCAGGGTGGACTGTGTGGGGGGGGGCACTCAGGGTGGACTGGGTGGGGGGGGGACACTCAGGGTGGACTGGGTGGGGGGGGACACTCAGGGTGGACTGTGTGGGGGGGGACACTCAGGGTGGACTGGGTGTGGGGGGGACACTCAGGGTGGACTGTGTGGGGGGGACACTCAGGGTGGACTGGGTGTGGGGGGGACACTCAGGGTGGACTGGGAGGGGAGGGGCACTGAGAATCGGCTGGCTGGCTAACTGACTGGCTGGCTCACTGTCTGTCTGTCTGTCTGTCTGTCTGTCTGTCTGTCTGTCTGTCTGTCTGAATAGCTGGCTGGCTGCCTGTATGAATAATCGGCTGGCTGGCTGACTGACTGGCTGGCTGAATAATTGGCTGGTTGGCTGGCTGGCTGACTGGCTGGCTGGATGAATAATCGGCTGGCTGGCTGGCTGGCTGAATGGCTGGCTGGACGGCTGAATGGCTAGCTGACTTTGTAACTGACTGGGTAAATGGCTGGGTAACTGACTGGGTAACTGGCTGAATAACTGGCTAACTGGGTATCTGAAGCCTCAGGAAGGGTAGCTACTATGATTCTGTCTGTGTGTGTGTATGTGTGTGTGTGTGTGTGTGTGTGTGTGCGTTCCCGTGTGTGTGTGTGTGTGTGTGTGTGTGTGTGTGTGAGTGTGTGAGTGTGTGTGTGTGTGTGTGTGTGTGTGTGTGTGTGTGTGTGTGTGTGAGACACAGTTCTGTTTTATCATCCTCCCTGTTGTTGAGGCCCCAGGCGCCCTGTTGTCCACACAGAGCTCCAGAGACCCTCCCCCGACAGGGAGCTTAAAAGCCCAGTGAGACAGCTGTTCCTGCCCCGGCACACGTACACACACACACACACACACACACACACGGGCACGCACACACACACACACACACACACACACACACACACACACACACACACACACACACACACACTCCCCTGAGTCGGCGTCCCATCCACACATGACAGAGGAGTGCTTGTAGAGCTCAGCTGGAGGAGGGCAGCAGCGTTTGAGGTACAGCTTGTCAGCAATCCCACTCACTTATGCCCAGTGCCCACGTTTCAATTAGCACTCCTCTGCTGCTCACATTCACACACTGGTGCTGTTATGTAGATTATCCTGATCATAGTGCCTGGAGTGTTTGGAGTGTTTTTTAATAAGAGTTAGACCTCGTCATCTCTGACCTTGACGTCGACCTTCATTCCCCCCCCCCCCCCCAGAACACTTCCCAGCGCCTCGGTTACCGTGACGCCACGGCTCTTTCATCAAGCTCCTGGAACTTCATGGCGTCGATGGTATCAGTCAAGAAGTCACATCTAGGTCATCCCACCCCCCCTCCCCCTCAACCAGTCAGAAAACCCCCAGGGTCCGCAGTGTGGGATCAAACAAAATCATTCTGTGGACATCTAAAATCAATACATCAAGATCAAGAAGGTGAAGCGAGGAAAAGTATGAGATATGGACTGTTAGGACCAAAAATGGATTTCAATTCTTCTGCAGTCCCAGAGCCCAGATATGAAGTGAGAGGAGAAAAATCCCTCCCCAAATCCCCCTCATATGAAACCAATTTGGTCTGATTTGATCATTTTTAGCACTTAGAAGTGAGAGTTGCTGAAAATGGTTTCAGAGAGAAGTTTCTATTAAATCCTGGATAAATAGAAATCGTTCATGTTATCCAAATTAGAAATGAGAGACTCTGTGCAGCTTTTCACAACAATCTGATTGGAAGCCAATGGCTGGTTTCAGGAGCAGGATGTTCAATTGTTAGTTCATGTATTTCATTATCCAGTAGACTGAAAAATATTCAAAGAAAAAAAAAAAGACAAATGCACTTTTGGCTTTGTTGCCATGACATTATTTTCTCAGAGGCCCAGACTAAATGAAATGTGTTTTTTTTCATCATTTCCCCCTCAAATAACTCACATATTCTCTGAATTTATGGAATTTATAGAGGTATCTTGCAAAGGAAATCAGAGAATGGAATTGAAGTGCCTCTGTGACGCTCAATAAGCACAACATAATGCTTTCCATTAGCGGAGGCCCACTCGCTCACACCAAGCAGGCTTTACACACAGCGGTTTGAATAGAAGGGACTAACGTAACAGCACAATACCCTCACAGATCAGACAAAACCACACTGGATGATATCTTTAACATGTCCTTCCATGACTTCCCAATCTATGGCCGTTTTTATTTTACAGAAGTCCTTCTTGATTTAATAATTTCACCGGGACAGACGGGACAAATACACACACACACACACACACACACACACACACACACACACACACACACACACACACACAGACATTTAGAATGCTGTGTACTAAAGTACACACACACACACACACACACACACACACACACACACACAGACATTTAGAATGCTACTACAGTCACACACACACACACACACAGTCACACACACACACACACACACACACACACACACACACACACAGTCACACACACACACACACACACACACACACACACACACACACACACACACACACACACACACCCCTGCAGTGCCAGGGTTACAGTTAGGGTTAGGGTGAGTGCTGTTTACTGTAGCCGTGCAGTGCAGGGGTTAAGTGCCCATGCTAACTAGATTGATACCAATCCTCATTCTGTGTTGAGATGTTCTTAACGACCCTGTTCAATCACACATATTAATGTTATGTTAAACGTATGCACTGCTGTTAAAACATTCAGAGCCCAGAGCCACGTGACTTTGGGCCGACTCCAGAGAACCTCAGCTGTCACTGAGAAGCAGAAACTAGTGCTCTACAATGGTGGCTGTGTGCCAGAGCAGAAGATGATTGTGCTCTATAAAAAGACAAGCTGCATAAGCACGAGTCCCTCTCCATCTACTGTTGTTCTCACGGCTTGATGTGTCTTCAGAGGCAATGATGTGCCCCAGAAGCAAGCCGGAGCTGTCAGTGTCTTTTCCAAATCCTCCGACATCAAACCCCGTGATTCATAAAGGCAGTGACTCACTGCATGGGAGGGCTGTGTGTTCAGGGGAGAAGGGAGAGGAAGAGAGTGGGTTCGAGCGATGACAGAGATAATAAAATGCATGTGTGTGTATATATTTGGTCTCTGAACTTTTGGAGATGCCAATTTAAATATATTTTCTCATGAATTCTTGAAAACTTCAATTTGAAGAAGCCAGGAAACTGTGTTTTTGACAGTTTTGATGTGATAACTGCTGTGTGAATGTATAGACGTCTGTGTGACTTGTGAGGACAGTGTTGGACAGAATGCTGTGTCTGTGTATGGATGTCTGTGTGACTTGTGAGGACGGTGTTGGACACAGACTGCTGTGTCTGTGTATAGATGTCTGTGTGACTTGTGAGGACGGTGTTGGACACAGACTGCTGTGTCTGTGGATGGATGTCTGTGTGACTTATGAGGACGGTGTTGGACACAGACTGCTGTGTCTGCGTATGGATGTCTGTGAGACTTGTGAGGACGGTGTTGGACACAGACTGCTGTGTCTGCGTATGGATGTCTGTGTGACTTGTGAGGATGGTGTTGGACACAGACTGCTGTGTCTGCGTATGGATGTCTGTGTGACTTGTGAGGACGGTGTTGGACACAGACTGCTGTGTGTATGATAGATGTCTGTGACTTGTGAGGACGGTGTTGGACACAGACTGCTGTGTCTGTGTATGGATGTCTGTGTGACTTGTGAGGACGGTGTTGGACACAGACTGCTGTGTCTGTGTATGGATGTCTGTGTGACTTGTGAGGACGGTGTTGGACACAGACTGCTGTGTCTGTGGATATATGTCTGTGTGACTTGTGAGGATGGTGTTGGACACAGACTGCTGTGTCTGCGTATGGATGTCTGTGTGACTTGTGAGGACAGTGTTGGACACAGACTGCTGTGTGTATGATAGATGTCTGTGACTTGTGAGGACGGTGTTGGACACAGACTGCTGTGTCTGTGTATGGATGTCTGTGTGACTTGTGAGGACGGTGTTGGACACAGACTGCTGTGTCTGCGTATGGATGTCTGTGTGACTTGTGAGGACGGTGTTGGACACAGACTGCTGTGTCTGCGTATGGATGTCTGTGTGACTTGTGAGGATGGTGTTGGACACAGACTGCTGTGTCTGCGTATGGATGTCTGTGAGACTTGTGAGGACGGTGTTGGACACAGACTGCTGTGTCTGCGTATGGATGTCTGTGTGACTTGTGAGGATGGTGTTGGACACAGACTGCTGTGTCTGCGTATGGATGTCTGTGTGACTTGTGAGGACGGTGTTGGACACAGACTGCTGTGTGTATGATAGATGTCTGTGACTTGTGAGGACGGTGTTGGACACAGACTGCTGTGTCTGTGTATGGATGTCTGTGTGACTTGTGAGGACGGTGTTGGACACAGACTGCTGTGTCTGTGTATGGATGTCTGTGTGACTTGTGAGGACGGTGTTGGACACAGACTGCTGTGTCTGTGGATATATGTCTGTGTGACTTGTGAGGATGGTGTTGGACACAGACTGCTGTGTCTGCATATGGATGTCTGTGTGACTTGTGAGGACAGTGTTGGACACAGACTGCTGTGTGTATGATAGATGTCTGTGACTTGTGAGGACGGTGTTGGACACAGACTGCTGTGTCTGTGTATGGATGTCTGTGTGACTTGTGAGGACGGTGTTGGACACAGACTGCTGTGTCTGCGTATGGATGTCTGTGTGACTTGTGAGGACGGTGTTGGACACAGACTGCTGTGTCTGCGTATGGATGTCTGTGTGACTTGTGAGGATGGTGTTGGACACAGACTGCTGTGTCTGCGTATGGATGTCTGTGTGACTTGTGAGGACAGTGTTGGACACAGACTGCTGTGTGTATGATAGATGTCTGTGACTTGTGAGGACGGTGTTGGACACAGACTGCTGTGTCTGTGTATGGATGTCTGTGTGACTTGTGAGGACGGTGTTGGACACAGACTGCTGTGTCTGTGTATGGATGTCTGTGTGACTTGTGAGGACGGTGTTGGACACAGACTGCTGTGTCTGTGTATAGATGTCTGTGTGACTAATAAGGACAGTGTTGGACACAGACTGCTGTGTGTATGTATAGATGTCTGTGTGACTTGTGAGGACGGTGTTGGACACAGACTGCTGTGTCTGTGGATATATGTCTGTGTGACTTGTGAGGACAGTGTTGGACACAGACTGCTGTGTCTGTGTATGGATATAGCCCAACCTGGCAAATAAGAGCATTGGTTTGAAATGGTCGCGCTCCAGCTAATCATAATCGACCCTTTAAACACAAATAACTTGTTTTGTTTACTGTTACTGGGTACAAAAATAGCACACAGATTCAAAAGACTTCCCTTTCATGCCTGTATGCCTTTTGATGAAATTGTCAGAATGGAAACCTACTTTCTGTTTTAAAGACAAAGGAGAGGCAAGAAAAATATTCTCTTAGTATCCAACCCTGTCCCTTAGCTGTGAAGACCATCTTTGATACCCACAGCCATTCTTTTGAAAAGATGTTCTAAGCCATAAGGACACTACCTGTTCATCATCCCCACACCAGATGGGTTTGTTCAGCAGGATAATATTGTGTTTACCTGACCATGCTGCATTAGTTCACCAAGCTAACCCGACCGTGACCTGCTGGAATTGTTTTCCAGACAACTTACCAATAACTCTACTAGCTTTTTAAAAACAAATAAAGTTCTACGTAGAAATTTGAATGAAAGCACAATGAATAAATTATCTTTACAGCGATGCTGCCTGTGGTCTAGTACAATCCTAACCCTAACCCTAACCCTAACCCTCCACTGCAGTGGTCTGGTACAACCCTAACCCTAACCCTAACCCTAACCTAACCCTAACCTAACCCTAACCCTCCACAGCAGTGGTGTAGTACAACCCTAACCCTAACCCTAACCCTAGCCCTAACCTAACCCTTACCCTAACCCTAACCCCTAAACCCTAACCTAACCCAAACTCTAACCTAACCCTAACCTAACCCTAAACCCTAACCCTAACCTAACCCTAACCCTAACCCTAACCTAACCCTACACAGCGGTGTTCTAGCACAACCCTAACCCTAACCCTAACCCTAACCCTAACCCTAATCCACTCCACAGCAGTGGTTCTGCATCATTACCATCGTCTGTCACATTGTTGTTATCTTTCTCCTGGTAGTGTCCTCCTCCTCCTTTCTCTTCTCCTCCTGGTCTCCTCCTTCTGTTGTCCTCCTGTTCTCCTTCTGTTCTCCTCTTCTCCTCCTGGTCTCCTCCTCCTGTTCTCCTCCTGGTCTCCTCCTCCTGTTCTCCTCTTGCTCCTGTTTGAGTCTTGTTCCCTCCTTCCAGCTGGTCTTCTTTTTGTCTCCTCCTTCTGTCTCCTCCTTCTGTTCTACTCCTCCTTCTGTCTCCTCCTTCTGTCTCCTCCTTCTGTTCTACTCCTCCTTCTGGTCTCCTGGTCCCCCTACTCCTGGTCTCCTGTTGTCCTGGTCTCCTGGTCCCCCTACTCCCGGTGTCCTGTTGTCCTCCTGCTGGTAGATATTCCTCTCAGTCTCTCTGCTGTCATCAGTAACCAGGATGTCCTCGGCCTCTTTGGAAACAAGCCTCTCCTGATTGAGATAAAACAGAGAGCGGCTAATCCACTCCAAACTCTGGTGATGCTTCTGCTTTTTCTCCTGAGATCCACTGAAATTCTCACAAAATAAATCACAAGATGAATATAATCACACACACACATGCTCCACGAGGAGAGCATGGTGATTGCAGAGTTTGATGTGGAAGGGACGAGCCACTGCAAATAAGAAACACTGTTGACTTCTGATTCTAATCTGTAGCCTTCTGCCTTCTGAGCAAATGTAACTTCAGTCCCCAAGGCTTACACAACACGTTTCCACCCAGATGCTTAAAGTGTATAGTGTAAAGTGTATAGTGTAAAGTGTATTGTGTAAAGTGTGTAGTGTAAAGTGTATAGTGTAAAGTGTGTAGTGTAAAGTGTAGTGTGTAAAGTGTGTAGTGTAAAGTGTATTGTGTAAAGTGTGTGGTGTAAAGTGTAAAGTGTGTAGTGCGTAGTGTAAAGTGTGTAGTGTATAGTATAAAGTGTTTGGTGTAAAGTGTGTAGTGTGTAGTGTAAAGTGTGTAGTGTAAAGTGTGTAGTGTGTAAAGTGTGTGGTGTAAAGTGTAAAGTGTGTAGTGCGTAGTGTAAAGTGTGTAGTGTATAGTATAAAGTGTTTGGTGTAAAGTGTGTAGTGTGTAGTGTAAAGTGTGTAGTGTAAAGTGTGTAGTGTGTAAAGTGTAGTGTAAAGTGTGTAGTGTATAGTATAAAGTGTATAGTGTAAAGTGTGTAGTGTAAAGTGTAAAGTGTACTGTGTAAGGTGTATAGTGTAAAGTATGTAGTGTAAAGTGTGTAGTGTATAGTGTAAAGTGTATAGTGTAAAGTGTATAGTGTAAGGTGCTTCTAGAAACTCAAGGTCACCGTACAATACATAGAATATACAGATAAAACAGTGTAATATACAATTTAAGACAGAATCAACGTATGACAGACACAATGTGAATTTAGGCAGGGGGACATCAATGAAAATCCCCAGATTACAAGGATAAAGGGTGCACTACAACAAACACAGTGTGTCAGGCTTCATAATGAGAGAGCTGGTTTCAATAGATTTTATCATATAGTTCATGAGTTGAAAAACCTATGGGTGTTTTATATTTCTGGGGCTCTGGGGCTGATGCACTGAAACTTTCTCTAACTCTATGGGACAGTGTCTGCTAGTAAACAAGGGTGCTATCAGTGTATTAGGTCAGAGCTAATCGACTTTGATGAGCAAATTAAATGATTCAGAAGGCATCACGGTAAACAGGAAGGACAGCACATACATCTTCTCAGAAAAGTAGAACATGTCCATCACAGTCCTGACTGATACATTCATGTCAGGGGCCAGTTAATACCCCCCCCCCCCCTCTCTCTCTCTGTCATTTTATCTCCCTCGTTCTCCCTGTGTGTCCCCGGGGTGTGATGGGATCTTGACTGTGTTATCTTAACTTGACATCTACAGAGGAGCTTCGTGTCAGAGCTGATCAGGATCTGAGACCTCCAACTTGACAGCTCTCCACTCAAAGGCTTCCTGCTGGACTCCTAGTCTCCTCTTCCTCCTCCTCCTCCTCTCCTCCTCCTCCTCTGGGTCTGCTCCTCCAGCCTGAACCTCTCCACTCAAAGGCCTCTTGCTGGACTCCTCTCCTCCTCTTCTTCTCCTCCTCTCCTCCTCCTGGTCTGCTCCTCCAACCTGACAGCTCTCAGCTCTCCACTCAACAGCCTCCTCCTGAACTCTCATTCTCCTCCTCCTGCTCCTCTTCTCCTCCTCCTGTTCTCCACCTGTTCTCCTGCTAGTCTCTTCATCTTCAGGGACTCCTCTTGGAAAGTTTGGCAAGTTTCACAATAATATTATCCAATTTTCAACTAAGCTCATCGCTAAGGACAACCAGCTCCCAGTGCTCCTGCCCCAGATGATGTGTGAGTAATGTCAAAATGTAGAAGTGTGTCAGGTGTGTGCCCGTGTGTGTGTGTGTGTGTGTGTGTGTGTGTGTTTGTGTGTGCAGAAACCTGTAAGTGTGTCAGGTGTGTGCTAAAGTGTGTGTGTGTGTGTGGTGTGTGTGTGAGTAATGTCAAAATGTGGAAGTGTGTCAGGTGTGTAACCATGTGTGCGTGTGTGTGTGTGTGTGTGTGTGTGTGTGTGTGTGTGAGTGTGTGTGTGTGTTTGCAGAAACCTGTAAGCGTGTCAGGTGTGTGACTGTGTGTGTGTGTGTGTGTGTGTGTGCAGAAACCTGTAAGTGTGTTAGGTGTGTGCCCATGTGTGTGTGTGTGTGCAGAAACCTGTAAGTGTGTCAGGTGTGTGCCAAAGTGTGTGTGTGTGTATGTGTGTGTGCAGAAACCTGTAAGGGTGTCAGGTGTGTGCCCATGTGTGTGTGAGTGTGTGTGTGTGTGTGTGTGTGTGTGTGTGCAGAAACCTGTAAGTGTGTCAGGTGTGTGCCAAGGTGTGTGTGTGTGTGTTGTTTTATTTTTAGAGTGAGCGTCTGCATGCACTGTGGGTGTTCTAGGGAGATCAGATTCACAGTGTGTTGACTGAAGTCGTGCCTCACAGCCTTACATGGACCTAACGTGTGCTGTGGAGACTGCAGCGCCAGCTGTCAGCCAGCAGGGTGGCGCTATTCAGATTCTGCAGGGCCAGCCCTCGATCTCTGGACATGTACAGCTCGCCTGGTCAATCTGTCTGTCTGTCTGCCTGCCTGCCTGCCTGCCTGCCTGCCTGCCTGCTTGTCTGTCACTGAGGCGTTCTAAAAACAGGAATCAAGCAGAGAGTGAAAGGCATGCTGGGACACCCACATGACACCATCTGTCCAATCAGGTGGCAGTGTGGAGCGGCCTGTTCTGTTCCCGCTGGGGCACTTAATGTGCCCTGGGTTCAGAATGGGTTCTGGGGGTGGGTGGGGGGAGAGAGCGAGAGAGAGGGAGGGGGGGGGGGGGTTCAGGGGGCCAGAGGAGGGAGGGAGGGAGGGGAGGATGCTAAGGTTCCCAGGTCAGAAACAAAGACAGAATATGCTGTGAGGCCCGCGGAGGTGATGACTTGGATCAGGTGGGATTGATGCCACAAGGTTCAGTACATAAGTAGTTAAGTGCGCGCTTACAATAGTACAAAAGTAGTTAGGTGCTTAAACATGTAGAATAGTAGTTTAGGTGCATACTTAAACATGTAGAATAGTGGTTTAGGTGCTTAAACATGTAGAATAGTAGTTTAGGTGCATACTTAAGGAGAATAGTGGTTTAGGTGCATACTTAAACAAGGACAATAGTAATTTAGGTGCATACTTAAACATGTAGAATAGTAGTTTAGGTGCTTAAAAATGTAGAATAGTAGTTTAGGTGCATACTTAAACATGTAGAATAGTAGTTTAGGTACATACTTAAACAAGGACAATAGTAGTTTAGGTGCATACTTAAACATGTAGAATAGTAGTTTAGGTGTTTAAAATAGTAGAATAGTAGTTTAGGTGCATACTTAAACAACTGCAATAGTATTGTTAGGGAAAAACTCAGTAGAAAAAAAACAGTTAAAACAAAGTGTATAAATAGGTAGAGGAAGAATATCTGATGCAATCAGTTTCTGCTGCACTGGAGATCTACTATGGAGGGGATGTGCTTCTGGCGTGCTGCTGCAGGACAGCGGACCTGTGCTCACACTACGTTTGACCTTAAAAATGCACAAGCCCATGGTACGAATATGAATAATACACTGTATGCCGTGTATCAGTAAGTCTGTTTGCAGTGCAGTCTTTGAAGAAGAGCAGGGTGGCCCTCAGATCCAAGCCCCCCATCCACCCCTCCAACCCACCAGAGGAGAAGCTAGCCTCAGGTATACACCTTCAGAGATGTCCCAGCCTTTTCCCTGTGTGTGTGCGCATGTGTGTGTGTGTGTTTGTGTGTGTGAGACCAGTGTGTGTGAGACTAGTGTGTGTGTGTGTGTGTGTGTGTGTGTGTGTGTTTGTGTATGTGTGTGTGTGTGTGTGTGTGTGTGTGTTCGTGCGTGCGTGTGTGTGTGTGTGTCTCTCTGTGTGTGTGTGTGTGTGTTTGTGTGTGTGTATGTGTGTCAAGCCAGCGGGTGTAGCATGCAAGCAGGACACTACCTCTTGAGATGCATAGACCAAACAGAGCTGAATAAAGCGGTTCTGCACGACTGGCCAGCACGCCAGAGCCAAAGAGCATGAAGAGGCCAGAGACAAGAGACTCTAATAACTTTCGCTCCGCCAGGCCGCTTTAATAGAAAACGTCCATCCCAGTGAGAGAGAGAGGCAGAGAGAGAGAGAGAGAGAGAGAGAGAGTGAGCGAGAGAGAATGTGAGAGTGTGAGAGAAAGAGATAGAGAGAGAGAGAGAGAGAACAGAGAGAGAGAGAAAACAACTGAACAACAAAACAACAGCCGTAGCCTCCGTCCAATCCCATCTCCCTCACAATCTCCATGTCTCGTTGCGTCTGCACTTTTCACCATTGGGAAGTGACCTGTGTGTGTTTAGACCGTGACACACAGGTCAGAGAGTCAACAACCCAGAGGGGGGGGGGGGGGGGTCTGTGACAGAGACAGCACCAGACAGTCCTGTTAATAAAGCCCTATGCACTATCCTTTCATGTTTGTCTGCTTTCCAAGAATGATTCCTCTGCATGTCTCTAGCTTTCCCTGGTCGGCCACGTGCCTGTAGGTTATCAGGTACTCTCTTTTAATCTTCTTTTTCTCATTGCCATGTCCTACAAGTCCTATGAAATATAGGAGTAATACTGTGTACCGAATTCTGACTTTGTTTCCTTTCTTTTCGTGAAGTTTTCTTAGCTTGAACTGAATCATCTTGACTGTGGTTTGTTGTGTTCATTCACAGTGTGGCGTTGCCGTGGCGAGCAGGGAGGAGTCTCCGTCGTGTGGAAGAGTCTTCCTCATTATCATCATCACAGCAACGAGAGACAGATCAAAATGGGTGAGGCAACGAGGGGAAACGTTTCAGCGTCACTACCATGGCGTCTGGTAGAAATGCTAATCAAAGCACAGGGGTTTAACCAGGCCCACGTTGATCACACGCCTGCAAACGAGACGAGGCGGTGTGGGGCTTCACCTGAAGGCAGACGTCAGCAGAGCTACTGCTTCATAATCAACAGCCTCTCCTAAACTCCTCACCTCTTCATCTCTCATCTCTCCTCTCCCTCTCTTTCCTCTCCTTCTTTCTCCTCTCCCTCTCTCTCCTCTCCCTCCATCTCCTCTTCCTCTCTCTCCCTCTCTCTCCTCTCTCTCTCCCCCCTCCCTCTCTCTCTGTCTCTCTCCCTCCCCCCCTCCCTCTCTTTCTCTCTCTCTCTCTGTCTCTCTCCCCCCCCTCCCTCTCTCTCCTCCCTCTCTCTCCTCCCCTCCCTCTCTCTCCTCCCTCTCTCACCTCCCCTCCCTCTCTCTCCTCCCTCTCTCTCCTCCCTCTCTCTCCTCTCCTCCCTCTCTCTCCTCCCTCTCTCACCTCCCTCATTCTCTCCTCCTCTCCGTTTCCTCTCCGTCCCCTATTGGCAGCCATGAACGACTGATTAGCGAGGGAAAAGGAGGAGAGAGAAGGAAGCAGCAGATCAGAGACACGGTATTCCATGAAAGGGTCGGGATCCCCCCTCCCCCCAGATCTCGGCGGGCTTTGAACCAAGCAGTCCGGTGGAGTCATCACTGGGCACTTTCCTTTCAACTGTCACACTGGCATATTCTGCAGAGTCACACCAGTAAAAAGGAGACTCAAACACTTTCCTTTCGTATGTACTCTCCTAAATCCTCCATGTTAGCTTAGTAACCGCAGAACTAAACTCACCGTGCAGAAGAGGCGCTGTTGTTTGTCTCTGTAAGTCACTGCTGGGGACTGGAGATGGTGTGAGTGGAAAAGCACTATCTTTGATCAGGAGCCAGGTTTCATCACACCAATACAACGGTAGTTGTCTTGCTGCCTAGGAACAATTACATTGTGTTCAGTAAATATACTCTAAATGTACACATTATGTCATAGTCAGTCTATACATGTATTATTCCATTCAGTATACAGTATATACACATTATATCATAGTCAGTCTATACATGTATTATTCCATTCAGTATACAGTACATACACATTATATCATAGTCAGTCTATACATGTATTATTCCATTCAGTATACAGTATATACACATTATATCATAGTCAGTCTACATTACATATTGTATGACATTCAGGATTCATATTATTTGACTTTCAGGATGCATGTTATATGACATTCAGGATGCATATGAAAGTGGCTTTCCCTCAGGGCTGTGTTCCCGTGGGATCTGATGCTGCATAGAGAGAGAACCCCTCACATAGGTTCCAGACGTTCTCCTGCCTCTCTGCATCTCCTCCTGGCACGCGGCCAGGCTTCAGTCCTCCCTGTCTGGATCACCACCTGTTCTTCAGCTGGCAAATCTTATGTGACTTCTGGACAAAGACATGGAGATCTCCCTCCCCCCTCAGATGTAATCTTCCTCGTTAAAGCACCATCAGGTTTAGAAGAAATTAGCACACTAGGAAAGTGGAAGAACATGAAAGAGAGAGAGAGAGAGAGAGAGAGAGAGAGAGAGAGAGAGAGAGACAGAAGATGGTGAGAGAGAGGAGAGAGATACTGTATGTTGACGTACTGTTGACTGTAGGATGAGAACATGAAAGAGTGAGAGAGAAAGAAGGAGAGAGAGAGAGAGAGAGAGAGAGAGATAGAGAGAGAGTGAGTGGAGAGAGTGGAGAGAGAAAGAAGGAGAGAGAGACAGAGAGAGAGAGAGAGGGAGAGAGAGAGGAGAGAGAGGGAATAGTGTCTGTTGGCGTTGCTCCAGGTTATGAAAGCCTGTGCTCTGTTTCACTCCTGCAGAGAGTTGCTCATTTTTATCACAGTCCCACACTCCAAGGTTTAGAAGGGGAAGAAAGGACAGCTCTGAGAGGGGAAGACTTGGAACGTGGCAACAAAAACCCCACTTTGAATCAAAGAGCCGTGCTCACAGAAGTGTAGTCATTACACTAGTGAGACCATGGTGTGTCTGAGCTACTTCCTCTGCTGATTACTGGCTCTCTGTCACAGCCAGGTTTGGCTTTACGGCCAACTGGATCACATGTAGGAAGCTAGCCATGCGGTGTGGTTGAATCTTATTGGATCACATGTAGGAAGCAAGCCATGCAGTGTGGTTGAATCTTATTGGATCATATGTAGGAAGCAAGCCATGCAGTGTGATTGGATCTCATTGGATCACATGTAGGAAGTAAGCTGTGTGGTGTAAATGGATATTATTGGATAATATGTAGGAAGTAAGCCATTTGGTTGGATCTTATTGGATCATATGTAGGAAGTAAGCCATGCGGTGTGGTTGGATCTTTTTGGATCATATGTAGGAAGTCATGCGGTGTGGTTGGATCTTATTGGATCATATGTAGGAAGTCATGCGGTGTGATTGGACCTGAAAACCATATGATAATATGTAGGAAACAAGCCATGTGAAATAGGGGGATGAGATGGGGAGAGGGGAGGAGGATAGGAGGACGTGAGTAGAGGAAAACAAGAGGAGGATGAGAGGAGGGGAGGATGAGAGGAGAGGAGGATGAGAAGAGTGAGAGAAGGATGAGAGGAGAGGAAGATGAGAGGAGTAAGAGAGGAGGATGAGAGGAGAAGAGGATGAGAAGAGGATGTGAGGAGAGAAGGATGAGGATGAGAGGAGAGGAGGATGAAACGGGCCTAGAGATGGGAGGATGTGAGGAGGGGAGGATGAGAGGAGGATGAGAAGAGCAAGAGATGAAGATGTCCACGCTGAACAACAGAACCTTAGAGCAGGAAAAGCAGGCAGAGTGAATGGTGGAGGGGCTCATTGTTTGGGTGGGCCAGGCAGCAGCATTCGTCCTGGGTCTTTGAAGTGCTTTGAAGTCTGGGGGAGAGACAACAGATGTGTTCACAACCAGAACACGCAGAGAGAGAGAGAGAGAGAGAGAGAGAGAGAGAGAGAGAGAGAGAGAGAGAGAGAGAGAGAGAGAGAGAGAGAGAGAGAGAGAGAGCCTGGGCCGCACATATAATATCACATCACACAGAATATCCAATCCATCTCACATAATAAGACTGGCCGGCCTCAACTAAACATACTGACAATATCAGGTGAAGAATGACACACACACACACACACACACACACACAGACATGTGCGCGTGCCGTATTCCCTCCACAGCTGCCTTCTAATCAAGACGGAACCTCAGCTGGAGGAGCGCTACGTTGCTATAGCTACCGGCCTGGCTTTTGAGGTCGAAACTTGCATGTAAAAAAAAAAGAAAGAAAGATGTGTGTGTAATTTGTACATCGTAATGCTTTTTGACTGTTGTTTTATTGTAAATACCTTATTTGATGAAACATTTTATTCATTGATCTGTAATTTTTAACGTGAGAGTCAGCACACACACACACACACACACACACACACACACACACACACACACACACACACACACACGCACACACACTGCCTCCCTTCTCTCTAAAATATGAGGAGAAGCGTGTATAAGATCTGTTGATGAGACGATGCAAAAGCATTGTGCTGAGCTGGAAATCCGGGCGTGATCTCCTGTCGTACCTTAGTATGCTTCCAGAGTCAGGGCCTGTAAATACAACCAGAGCTAACATTCCATGGAGTTCTTACTGCAAAACATTCTTTTTTTTATATATTGTTTTGTTGTTACATCTGGTTGTGCATTAGCTATACCTTTCAGTGTGCTGTGATGTTGCGCACACAGAGTGTGATAGACGCAGAGAGTTCTGAAACAGCTGGCGGGGACGGGGGCGACATAAAACAAACTAAGCGCTCCTCCTCTGCCGTCCTGCTGGGATCACTTCTAATCCAGATGTTGCCCAAACACAATGACAACATGACAATTAACGCTCAATCAAATGTTGCCACTACTGGAATATGCTTTTTCCACCGTGCATAAATGCTGTGTTCCTCTCTGTGTGTCAATCTCTCACAAGGTTTATATATTTAGCACAGTGTTTATTTATGCACCAATAAATAGAAATGAGGCTGAGAAATCCGTGAAAGGCAGGGTTTAAAAAAAAAAAAAAAAGAGGCATAATTTTATCATTAGCCATATTTGATTCCCATCATTTTTGCATAATTGTGTAATTCAAGATGGGGAGCTGAAATGCAAAACACAAACAAATCCACATGTAAACCTCAAATTAATCTATGATATAATCAGGACATATTAACTAGGCCGCTAATTGCTTTGGATTACCAGGAGGATTTCTAAAGCGCTCTCTCTGTCTCCGTCAAACTAACCTGTAATTAAATGTCCTGATGGAGACATCCAGAGGCTCCCAGGGGTTTCTGCCATTAATGGCCTGAGATTCTCTGATCAAGGGGCTTTGTTTCCTAGGGGATGGTGCTTAATAATCACCACACTGAATCAGCACTGCCTAATGAGAACAGTGATCGATGGCGCCCTCTCTGGTCAGACGTAGTCATTATCTCTCCTCGTTGGGTAAAGTAAACCTCCACATTATCTCCTTTTTGTTGTGATTGAATCATTAAGCGAAGAAACTTCAGCAACCACTGTGACCAGCCTGCGACGTTCCCATGGCGACCCCACTCCTGTGAGGCAGCACTCCTGTGGGCGTGGCCAGATCAGAGAGTAGGAATATAGGGAAGTGTATCAGCCCCAAGGGAGAGATGGAGAGAGAGAGAGAGAGAGAGAGAGAGAGAGAGAGAGAGAGAGAGAGAGAGAGAGAGAGAGAGAGAGAGAGAGAGAGAGAGAGAGAGAGAGAGAGAGAGAGAGAGAGAGAGAGAGAGAGAGAGAGAGAGAGAGAGAGAGGAGAGAGAGAGAGAGAGATAAGAGAGAGAGAGAGAGAGGCAGAGGGAGAGAGAGAGAGAGAGAGAGAGAAGAGAGAGAGAGAGAGAGAGAGAGAGAGAGAGAGAGAGAGAGAGAGAGAGAGAGAGAGAGAGAGAGAGAGAGATAGAGAAGAGAGAGAGAGAGAGAGAGAGAGAGAGAGAGAGAGAGAGAGAGAGAGAGAGAGAGAGAGCGAGGGGTCTTGGTCTATATTGCTAATTAAGTGTACTGTCTGCGTTTCTATGGTAAGGTGAAGCTATTGAGAGGAGACCTTTATACTGTTCGTGTGTGATCAAATCAGCAGTAATGGAAGGAGCAGGTGGAGGAGGAGGAGGAAGAGGAGGGGTTCTGGAACTACTCAACCAGCGCTGTTGCCTCCATCCTCTCGCCGCCATGATTGGATTCCCACAATAAGCCCAGGGTAAGGTCAGGACTACAGTCACCCCTCCATGCAGACAGACAGTAAGCCCAGGGTAAGGTCAGGACTACATTCACCCCTCCATGCAGACAGACAGACAGTAAGCCCAGGGTAAGGTCAGGACTACATTCACCCCTCCATGCAGACAGACAGACAGTAAGCCCAGGGTAAGGTCAGGACTACATTCACCCCTCCAGGCAGACAGAAGGCCTGGTCAGCGTAGAGAGATAGGAGACCCTCCCCTCACATGACCACAGTCTGAGGAGGTATCCTTCCATGAGCTCCATAAAAATCCATCCCTCCTGCTGACCGAGGCTGGGACTGACCGCGGCACTCTGAGGATCTCTGATAGGACCAGTGGGTGACCACGGAAACGGCTGGAGAGGTGAGAAACGCAGCATTATAGGGGAACATTGTGTTTTTCTTTGGTATTGCCACAGCATCAAGCTGTGTAAGTATATCAGTCCAAAAGGGAATTACACTGTGCTGGAAAAGGTTCAAGGTTCAAGGTTCAAGGTTCAACCAGGTTTTTTTGTTCTTTATTAGTACCCAAGAGGGAAATTTGTTGCCCAAACTCTGGGTGGGCCTCAGACCTTAGTGTGTGTGTGTGTGTGTGTGTGTGTGTGTGTGTGTGTGTGTGTGTGTGTGTGTGTGTGTGTGTGTGTGTGTGTGTGTGTGTGTGTGTGTGTGTGTGTTGTACCCATGTGGCGACTGCTAGCCTACTTCTCATTCAGGCCGACCTCCGTAAATCGTCAGCTCAATATCTCAGCACGCCTTCCAAAGCCGGATGTCAGTTTCTCACCCCACTGTTCCCTGAGGAGAGGAAGGAAATCACACTCCTGAAATGTGGCTGTTCTCCCCTCTGCCCACCCACCCTCCTCTGCGTCCGACGACATCAACACTTCTTCTCACGAACATCTCAGAGGAGGGCGGCTGAATGCCAAAGCCAGCGAGGTAGAACGGCCATCGTCCTTGGCAACAGGGAGAGAGACTTCTGTCGGATATGGCGGACATGTGTGCCTAGTAACAAAGTTGATGTTGAGGACGCCGATATTTGAAGTTGATATGGTTTATATTATCTAAAATTATGATAACTGAATTATTATTTAATAAAAAGATTGTTTAGTGCTGGTCACCTGTTTTTGTTTTTTTTCAATTAAAGATGTTTATCAACTTTGATCCCCTTGAAGTCAGCTGTCATGTAGGCTATTGTTTATGTTTATAATGAGAATAATATAGACCAAGAATTCTCAAAGACATATACTGTCAAGTGACCCACACATTGTCAACATTTTCACAGAAAGAGGAAGCAGAAACTAACTGTGACGAAGCGTAAAGTCTTCTCTGGCAGTTAGGCAAGGGAGTTTTAGAAAGACTTTTCCCACTGTTAGATGAGGGCGTTTTAAAACCCGGAAAGTAAACACAGATTTTCCGCCACTCTGTCATTCCACTGTAAACAAACAAACAGATTTGTTGGAGCTTGCCTTTAAAGGGGGGAAAAGATTCAGGGCTAGCCAGCCGTCGCTCGGCCAGCCCCCTTATGGATTCTGGCAGTGGGGAAGAGCTCTGCTGCGAGGGACGTGTATCCTTTGGATGACAGGTTCACTGCCCCTGCCTCCGGGCTGACTAATAGGAGCCGCTGGCAGGAAGCTATCCAGACCAGAGCACACACACATCCTGGTCATAGTCTGGCCATGGAGGGGCTGAATGATGGGGCATCCAGTAGGTACAGGTCCAGACCAGAGCACACACATCCTGGTCATAGTCTGGCCATGGAGGGGCTGAATGATGGGGCATCCAGTAGGCACAGGTCCAGACTAGAGCACACACATCCTGGTCCTGAGTTCCAGGCTGAATGATGGGGTGTTATAGGCACAGGTCCAGACCAGAGCACACACGTCGTCCATGGGCCTACAAAACAGCTCTGAAGCTTTGACTCCATTTCCCACGAGCCCCCCATAATAGGGTCTAACCACAGAAGAAGCATTGTGTGAGTGGGCAGACAGCAGCTAAGCTGCACAGGGGTGTGTGCATTCTGTCAGATGTGTAAACAAGGTCTGATTATGTAAATGATAAATAGGCATGTTATTGAAATATGTTCGGATATACCCAGCAAAATTTGCCTTTGTAGATGGCTAGACTTTGAACGCCGGAATTGAGAAATCATTTGTTACAAACTCTGCAATCAAAGGAAGAGTTGTGGGGTTTAATTGTTTACATAATATCTTAAAACATACTAAATATGTCTGTGGAAATACTCCAGGGGCACACTTTGTTGAAACAGCAACTGCAATTAAAGTGTGGTAATCTTTTGTGCTTAGATCAGTAACTTTCTCCTCTATTTACCTACCAAATACCAGGAGCTAAGCTCAGATGCTGGCACAGCCTGCTGTGCCATGAAAGCAGTCATTTGCATTTTAATATGCAATTGAAATGTTGTAGTCACTTAAGCAAAGAGTGGAAAGGCAGATAGTGATTATTCATCCAACCTGTTAATTTTTTTATTTTTTTTTCGAACACAGAGCTCCAGAGAAAATATGGGCTGAAGGTGAGTGGTACTCTGATTCTCATTTTCAAAAAAAAAATGTCTGCACGTATCACGGTTTCCTCCACCTTCTCCAAGGGTAAGTAGCTAAATTATATGTAACCTAACTGTTATGTAACTGCAGTGTAGCCAGGTTGTGCTTGGCTGATGTGTTTGTTTTATTCTGGGTTAATTGAGCAAACTATACCATTTGTTTTTTTTAAACCCATTGTAAAGGAAGTGATCACATCACCTTTTAATGCTGCCTCATTTCCCCTTTTTGTTCTCAGGAGATGGAATTTGTTGTAACCCAGTTTGCCAACGAGCAGTTTGATTGCCAAAGAACAGGCTTTCAATGGTATGTTCTTCCAGTGTGAGTACTAGAGCTTTTGGCTTTATGTTAAAGGTACAAGTGCTATGTAGTGGCTAGTGATGGCTTAATTGGTAGGACAGCTACCTGTGTAGACCCTTAGGTGATGAGTTCAAATCCTGCCTGGTTGCACCGCCACTACTGTGCCCTTGAGCAAGGCACTTAAACCTAAATTGCTCCAGGGAGACTGTGGCTTTGGGTAAAGGTGTCCGATGTAATGTCAAACTGCAGTAATTTGGCCTCAGATTGCCATGTCGTTGAGCCCCTCTTCGTTATTATGTCATCACCACCTTCCTATTGGGTGATCCCCTCATCCTCACACTCCACATGAAAGCCTGAACTACTGCTACGCACTGAGTGTTCAGCTAAAACACCGATTGCATCATCTTGACTGTTGTTGGCTTTCCCGCTGTTTCCTCCTTCAGAAGTGGCAGACAGCCATACCATTCAGCCCAGGAAACGCTTGTTTGATTTGTGCATGCAAGAGCAATGGTTAGATCTCTGATAGCAGGCGTCCGTCTCTCTCTCTCTCTCTCTCTCTCTCTCTCTCTCTCTCTCTCTCTCTCTCTCTCTCTCTCTCTCTCTCTCTCTCTCTCTCTCTCTCTCTCTCTCTCGCTCTCTGTTAAACAAACGCTAGCTCAGCTGGATCAAACCAAGGGCCGCTTTTATTTGCTGGGACACACAGTTTGTTTTATTTCTCTGGGTCTCGCACGCAACACGCTGATCCAACACTTTTCCATCTGCCTCTAAGCCCTCCTGTGGATTGAGATGTTCCAACAAGCTGACGTGTCCACTTAATTAAAGGTGTAATTAATTCTCTATTTACACCCCTGTTTAAGTTAGACAAAGATTAATATCCATTCCTACCCAACAGACATCATATCCTTTCAGACTCATTACAAGGCATCTTGTAACATCATGTCACACTAATGCCATTAGTCTGTGATGACGCACTGTTAACATAGTCATCCTCCAAAGATAGTGATCTCATTGTTAGGCCGGTGTACTTTACTCTCTCACAAACAGAGCTTTTTTAAATGTATTTTATTGAAACTGAAACTGAAATAAACTATTATAGTACATGATATCCAACAATACACTGATGCACACCAGTCTTTTCAATCTGGACAAACAACAGTAGATCAACAATTTCAAAGCTTGGTATTCCTGCTCACACCTTACTTTTTCTAAATTATTGCATTGCAGATGTTACACTCTCAAAGGCTGCAACGTTAAGCATAAGTTCACTAAATATACCTTTCCACCTTTCCACAAAATGCACTGTTTATTAAAGAAAAAAAAACAACAATATTCTGTGCTTTCTTATTTGAATGTGTTGCTGAGGGAACAAACAGAAGGTACACAGAATATCATTTTAACCATTTAAAGGATCGTCTTTAGAAAAGCGGCCGTGCTTTAACCTCCACACGCCCTGTGAAGTGCAGTTGTCTCAGCATTTTAGCAAGTCTCAATGAGAATCAACTGGTAACAGCTCGGACGTGTCAGTTCAATGTTGTCAAACCCTGAGAACGCCTACTGTCCTCTATGACAGCCTGTCAGAGGCATCAGCAGCAGCCGTCACCGCCGCCTGACTCCACCCCTCTCACGCCTGTAGGCCACAAATATGATAGGGCTATGATCCACTGCTCCAAACAATCTCTCTCTCCCTCTCTTTACCATCACCCTATTTTTTTCTCTTGAGCTCCCCTAAAGTCTCCCCCCATCTCTTTGTCTGTGTGGCAGAGATGATGGGTGACAATTTAATTGAACAATGGCTGGAGGAAGAAAATAGGAATTAGATCTGTCAGCTTTGACGTCTCCGTGTGGTTTTTTTCTTTCTTTTTGTCCACATTGCCACACGCATTGCCCTTGCACTCTGATGGCTGTGTGTGTGTGTGTGTGTGTGTGGGGGGGGGGGGGGGGGGGGCTGACAGTGGGCCTATCAGATGGTCCTTTAGGGTCTCTCCTGTGTTCAGCTTGGGGAATTTCCTCTGACAGTTTATCAGGGCGCCTATAATAGTGGATTATCCATTGACAGGTCCCTGGATGAAGAGAGGAGGGGTGTATGACATTGTGTTTATTGGAAGATGATATCTATGCTGCCAGAGAGGAGGGCTGTGTGCAGCTCAGATGCCCAGAGGAGGAACGAGCAATCACCACAACTTAACCTGCAGTTAGGGAAGGGCCTGCGATCTCCTGACAGCCAGGAGCCAAGCGGTGACCTTTCATGTGGTTTACACCGTCCAGTATTAGCACAGGTAGCAGTCTAAATGTCCTGGATTAACACAGGTAACAGTCTAAATGTCCTGGATTAACACAGGTAACAATCTAAATGTCCTGGATTAACACAGGTAGCAGTCTAAATGTCCTGGATTAACACAGGTAACAGTCTAAATGTCCTGGATTAACACAGGTAACAGTCTAAATGTCCTGGATTAACACAGGTAACAGTCTAAATGTCCTGGATTAGCACAGGTAACAGTCTAAATGTCCTGGATTAACACAGGTAGATGTCCTGGATTAGCCCAGGTAACAGTCTAAATGTCCTGGATTAGCCCAGGTAACAGTCTAAATGTCCTGGATTAACACAGGTAGCAGTCTAAATGTCCTGGATTAACACAGGTAACAGTCTAAATGTCCTGGATTAGCACAGGTATCAGTCTAAATGTCCTGGATTAACACAAGTAACAGTCTAAATGTCCTGGATTAGCACAGGTAACAATCTAAATGTCCTGGATTAACACAGGTAACAGTCTAAATGTCCTGGATTAGCCCAGGTAACAGTCTAAATGTCCTGGATTAGCACAGGTAACAATCTAGATGTCCTGGATTAGCACAGGTAACAGTCTAAATGTCCTGGATTAGCACAGGTAGCAGTCTAAATGTCCTGGATTAGCAATCCAGGATTAACAATCTAAATGTCCTGGATTAGCCCAGGTAACAATCTAAATGTTCTGAATTAGCCCAGGTAACAGTCTAAATGACCTGGGTTAGGTTGGGTTTTACTTGTGTAATTTCAACTACATCTCAAACTAATGCTTATATTTCAGAGCAGCATTTGTTGATGCATAC
This sequence comes from Galaxias olidus, assembly GCA_026901105.3. Classification (NCBI taxonomy): domain Eukaryota; kingdom Metazoa; phylum Chordata; class Actinopteri; order Galaxiiformes; family Galaxiidae; genus Galaxias; species Galaxias olidus. Next base: position 104,280 of record JAPMUY010001419.1, read on the forward strand.
GTGCACTCCTGAACTAAATGAAGCTTAGTCCAGTGTGTTTGACCAGTTTAATGTTAGAAGAGCATCTTAAGGGGGAGCTCTTTTGCTAAATGTTTAACTTTATAGAGCAACTATACTTTCAAAGATACTATGGTTAAAGTTCAACACTTGGTGCTTGTACTGCAAATTCAGGGTTGAGATTTTCAGTGGATAATCTTGTTTTAATGGTAAACGTTTTGGTCCTATTTAGTGAGTCATGTACATTCAGGCATCCGTTTGAACTTGCAGATAATTGCAGATAATTGTTAAGGGATACCTTCACTGTTTCCCTGGTAACCGTTTAATTTCACACCAGACAGAGCCCTTGTGGTGTGATGGGACATAGTTGGGCATTTTACCTGCTCCTTCAGAAATGAGCCCCCCGCTAGCGGACTCCTCGGCTGGTTCACTGCCTCTGCAGGCCTCCAGCCTCCGGACTGAGAACACGCTCTCTCTGTCACATAAGCAGCTCTGCTCTTAAGTGGGCCGTTTCCTACACGTCTGAAACGTTGCCAGCTGAGAACTTCAATTACCTTTTAGCATCTGAGTTCAGAGCTCATGTGGAGATGTCCTTCCTTGTTTCTACACTGAGAGGGAGAGGAAAAGGTTTTCCGTCCTCTCAGGAGGCCATAAAGTGAATCAGTCACACTCTGATCACACTTGTAATCAAGCTAAATATATATATATATATATATATATATATATATATATATATATATATATATATATATATATATATGTTGTGTTATAATTATTTATACACATTTTTTATCTTTTACAATGTGTTATAATCTTTTACAAACTGTGTTATAATAATTTATAATGTGTTACAATGTGTTCTAATCTTTTAAACTGTGTTATAATATTTTACACTGTGCTATAATCCTTCATAAGGTATTATAATATTTTAAACTGTGTTATAATATTTTACACGGTGCAATAATCCTTTATAATATATTATAATCTTTTAAACCCTGTCATAATCTTTTATACAGGGAATACACCCATCATCTTCACTTCAAATGAAGATATGACGAATCCTGCATTCTAAACTTTTCTTATTCTTTTTCTTTTTAAAATATTATGTGGGCAGGCTGAAAATTCAGCTCGTCCAAAGTCCTCAATGGGTCTCTGTTGAGATTTGAATGCCTTGTCTCCATAGCTCTCCATCTCCCCGTGTGAATCTCATGCCTCCATGCCCCCCCTGGGCGCCATAAAAACACTGCAGGGTCCCTCTAATCGCTGGCCCTGTCACCATGGTGACACAGGTTCAAAACCCTCCACTCTAGAAGGACATTAGCATAATCAGGTATTCTGTTACATTCTCCTTACCTCTACCTATCAGAGTGATGGCAGTTAAATTATGAATATCCTGTGTCATCTCTGAGTGTTTCTTCAAGCGGTCCTCTGTGCCCCGGCTGTCGCCACGGTAATCTTCAGAGATCCTCTTTTACTCAGACAGCCATGGAAACGGGCCAGCACTGCACAGAGATAGAAATCCCTTTGATGTAATTAGACACTGTCTGTGGGATGGGCTGGGGGAAGTTATGCACAGGTGTGCTAAAGCTAAGCTATCTTGCATGGGCATGGAGTCCCAAAGTCTTCTTTCACTGGCAAATCTCAGCTGCTCCTCACTCAGCTTGGCTGAGTCTGAGGAATATGAACTTATGCAAAAAATAAAGAATTCAAATGAAATGCAACAAAATATTAACAATTAGATTTGACAGGCCTTCCTGGAGATAAGCCTTTAGGAGTAAGACAAGTAGACATTTTCAGCTCCTTCATTTCATCAGTTTTTGCTTAGCATTTCTGACATTTAATAACATAAAGTATGTCATGTTAAAAGTTCAAAGAAAAACAGGACATATTTGAAGTACATTTGCAAGTACTCTTGAATACTGAAGTGAGTCCTGTTTTCCTGTTAGCCTTACTACCATGGTTTCCAACGTGGTGAAATAAGAAAAAAAGTGTTTTGCTCTGGACGTTTTACAAAGATTAAGGGTTTGTAACCATGACAGTGTTGCTAAGTAGCTGAGCTAGTTTTTGTACTGTGGGAATACTAAAGGTGAAGTTATAGGCACATATAAAAGTTTTCCCCTCGAGGGATGGGCGAAATATAAACTCTCTGATCAAAGGTTCTACAGCAACTGAAGTTCATACAGACATTTTTCCTTCAACCCCTCACTGTATATCACAGTATGAATAACAATTAAAAAAATGCTTTTTAGATCTTGTATGAATGATTATAATGTAATCATAAGCCACATAGTTTAGCACATTATTACCACAGATGAAATCATGTGTGGGGGACCCAGTAAACAAACGACTCTGATAGAGAGTCGGCTGTAGCTTAGTTTCTCCTTTTGGAGATTTTCTTTTTATAAATATAAAAAGATGGCTTTCAAGTCTGCGCATGCTATGAATTCATCTTCCTTAGTCTCTGGCCGCCCCTGAATAATGAATAGGCAGGGGAGAGACAAGCAGGATCCCATGGCTCTCTGGAGACACACGAGGAGACTTTATTTCAGGAAGTCTCTCCTGATTAGAGTGTAACCATGCAGCGTACTTTTAACTTCTGTCCCTTCCAACGTTTCACGTTAACGTTGCTTTTATTTGATTACTGTTTGAAAGCATTACTCCATGCATGGTCGGCAATTTTCTTTGCTGCAATGGTACCTTTCGGAATTAGGTTTATGTTGTATGCAATGCAATGCAGTAAGCATAACAAATGTGATGTTGTTTAGGGTTTGGGGTTGGATTGTGAGTTATGATTTTACTGTTCCAGTTCTTGATTGTGCCTCTACGTTTGGCAGAGATTGGTCTGATGGTCTTTTCGATGCCATTTGTCAACTTTAAGCTGAGCTTAATCAATTTGCTCATAGTCATTCCATCTTGTACTCTAGGTGCAGAGAGCGAATGATTAAATTACATTTTTAATAAACAGCATTTCCAGTAACTGTCGTTTCTTGGGACCTGGAGAACAGATCATCAACCGCTAATACATTTTTTTTTTTACCAAGCTTCTCATGCATGCCCATTTGTCTCTCCACTGCATGCAGAGAAATGTGCTTTGAATTGCAATTACAGAAAACTTCAGGTTCTTTATAAGATGTAATTACCCTGTAATAAAGTTGTTGTAATTGAACAATGGGTTGTTATATTGTGTGATTTCAAACAAATTATGATTATAATTGATTGCATTTGAGACAGTGCTTTTTCTAGACATCCAAAGCGCTTAAATACTCCCTGTTCCTTGGTGAATGTTGTTCATTATAAATGTATCTACTAATTAGAATATTTAGATCATCTCTATATATAGAGGACGAGTGATCAAGCGAAAAAAGAAAAACCATGCTCTGTTGCATTCTAGTAGATATAGACTTTTGGGGAGTTCATTTCTGGGTAAATATCACTTGTTATTTTTCCTCGCCCCTTTGCTCTCTTTCTTTGGGCAGTGTGCTCGAACCCACCATTTATCTGCACTACTTCCAGAGGGACTAACACACAGAAAGGCCTCTTTGACGCTTCTGGCAAGGGTGAGATATGGGGTCACAGCTTTTTATATGAGAAGATTTGCTCTGTCAGCAAAATGTGATCTGTGGGGATTTATTTTCCACTGTAGTGCACTGCCTTTGTCCAAGCAGCCTGTGGTCTTACTCAGACTGGCATATCTAACCAAACCTATTGAGGAAAATTCCTATTCATAATTTTTTTCACCTATGTAAATATGTAAAAATATGAAATGAACTGTACCTTTATTGAACGAAGGTTCTGAAAGTATCCCAGGGCACAATTGTTGGTCAAGTTAAAGTTTTGTAATTGTTAGTAGTTTGTTGTGTTGTGTTCCCTGATAGATCAGCTGTCAGCTTCCTGTCCCTGGTGCAGAGCCAGTAGGACTCTGTAACATGAATAACAAGTCACATAATGAACCCTTAGAGTTGAAACGACAGCGCAGCCTTTCAGAACAGGGATGAATGCATTCAGTGTTTTCATGTCACAACGCTGGTGGGGAGGGGCCAGGGAGGCTGAAACAGCTGTGGTCTTCTCACGACTTGAGGACCTAATTATCACCATCCTCTGTGTAGTTGGGGAGATGGGGAGAGTGATGAAGAGGAGGGAGAGACATGGGAGAGAGAAGTGGGTGAGATAGAGCGAGAGAGATGGGGTGGAGGGAAGGAAGGAAGGAGAGGAGGAAGGAGAGAGATGTGGAGAAGAGGGAAAGATATTGAGTGGAGGGGGGAGGAGGGAGGGAGAGGAGGAAGTGAGATGGAGAGGATGGGGGGGGGGGGGGCACATAGAAATATAGAGAGGGGGGAGGAGGGAGGGAGGAAGAGGGGAGGTCGAGGTGTAGGACGAACTGAAAGAGGCAGTGTGACATGTCTTGAAAAAGATCTAAATCCAGACGAAGAGCAGAGACAGTGTCATTGCGTCTGCTGCATTTATGGTGTTTAGTCGATAAACATCTTTGTTGCCTTTGACGGCCGCAGCGCCGTAAAAAGCCGTTTTCTACACATTACGATTCCAACATAAAATGTTGCACGCAGATATTTCAGCATTGGAAGCCTTTACAAAAAAAATTATAATAAATAAAAAAGAAAGTAGACTAAGTTTGTATCTCATGCATATTGGCTGCATACTTTCCACTATTCTTTTTCTATAATAATCAGTTATCAAGAGCGTTCTTAGCATTGATAGTAACCATTGATTGAAATAGAACCGCAATCATTATTATTCCACACAATGAACCCGACGGCCGCGCACACGTTCCGGAGCCGTGCGACGAGGAGTGGAGGAGATTTCCATATTCATGGTTGAAAGTCAGTGGAAGCTAATTACGACGGAGGCTGCCAGTGATTATGCAGGGTGAGATGAAAGGAGGTCAGCCAGCGCGGTGGTTCCTTCTGCCTGCTGATTGATGAAACAGAAGAGGCTCTTTAGATATCACATACCCTGCTAAAGGGCCATGGGAAAGCCGCTCCAGCTAAACGCCCTAGCCGCCACCTCAGATCTTCATTATGGTGCTGCTTAGCTATGGTTTGCAACACGAGACTGAGGATGGGCCTGTACGTCGTTTTCGACACAGGTTCGCGGTCGAAGTCGCAGCTTATGTTCTTCAAAATCTAAGTGCGAGAACTCCAACCCCCCAATCTGTTTTTAATTCAATATATGAATCATGATACATTTAAAGACAAAGGCAAGGGATTTGAAGTGGTTCCGGTGGTGGAGTATTGGTATAATCTTCCTGGTATGGGTCATGCCCCTGTTAGCCAGGTGTGAGAAGCTGTTGTTCATAGTCATGTTCACATTTTGATAGCGATAGGACCCTAGAGAGAGAGAGAGAGAACGATGGGCAGGAATACCAATCACAAGGTGCTTCTGTTAGCTCTGAGGCCATTTCAAACCCATGGGGAAAACGTCTGACTGTCTAACCTAGACAACAGCTGAAGCTTCTGTTGATGTCAGGGTAGCATATGCCTCCCAGCTGAAACAGGGGTGTGCCTGAATCCTGTTCAACGCGGGCACATGTTTTAGCACATGGAGCGATAGAGGTCAACAGACCGTCAAGGGTTGTTTCAGTTATTTTTACAGCTAGACAGAGGAACACAGGCTGAACTATTCTACAGCTAGACGGAGGAACACAGGCTGAACTATTCTACAACTAGAGAGGAACACAGGCTGAACTATTCTACAGCTAGAGAGAGAAACACAGGCTGAACTATTCTACAACTAGAGAGGAACACAGGCTGAACTATTCTACAGCTAGACAGAGGAACACATAGTGAACTATTCTACAAGTAGAGAGAAACACAGGCTGAACTATTCTACAACTAGACAGATGAACACAAGCTGAACTATTCTACAGCGAGACAGAGAAACACAGGCTGAACTATTCTACAACTAGGCAAAGGAACACAGGCTGAACTATTCTAGAGCTAGAGAGAGAAACACAGGTTGAACTATTCTACAGCTAGAGAGAGAGAAACACTGGCTGAACCATTCAACAGCTAGACAGAGAAACACAGGCTGAACTATTTTACAACTAGAGAGAGAGAGGAACACAGGCTGAACTATTCTACAGCTAGAGAGAGAAACACAGGCTGAACTATTCCACAGCTAGAGAGAGAAACACAGGCTGAACTATTCCACAGCTAGAGAGAGAAACACATAGTGAACTATTCTACAGCTAGAGAGAGAAACCCAGGCTGAACTATTCTACAACTAGACAGAGGAACACAGGCTGAACTATTCTACAGCTCGAGAGAGAAACACAGGCTCAGGGTAACACAGATTAATAGGGTAACACAGATTAACACAGTGGCACAGATTAACTGGGTAAAACAGGGAAACACAAATTAACAGGATAACACAGATTAACAGATTTACAAAGTAAGATTAATAGAGTAACAGATATAACAGGGCAACACAGATTAAAAGGATAACAGATTAACAGGGCAACACAGATTACCACTGTGGTTTAGCCAGGGTAACGCAGGGTGAGAGATTATGTGGTTCAAGCAGGGTAAAAGAGAGATAAAGAGACAGAGAGAGGGAGGGAGGGAGAGAGAGAGAGAGAGAAAGAGAGAGGGAGGGAGGGAGAGAGAGAGAGAGAGACGGAGACAGGAAACTCTAGTGGGTCACATCTCCAGAGCACTCTCCCAGCAGCGTTCTGTGGACGTCTCCCACTGTTCCGCTGTGTGGGATCAAAGAGAACCCGTCAACGGGAATATACTCAGCGGGAGTGATCGGATCTGACGCGGAACCAGTCCACGAACAATCAACAGCTTTTTCTCTGTAATAAATAAAACACTTCTAATGTAATTGTTTGATCGACGTGATTTGATTTCTTGAATGAGTCTAAAGCGTTGAGTTGATAGGATAATAGGTGTGAACAGGAGGCCTCTGACTCCTCCAGCTCCCTAGTGCTGTTTTCTGATCAGGACTGGAGGAATATGTTGTGGCAGGATTGAAGCTCTAATGAGGTCACAGAGGCTAGCCTCACCTCCTCACTGCTCAGTGTGTTGCTGTCCTCACTCAGAGGCTAGCCTCACCTCCTCACTGCTCAGTGTGCTGCTGTCCTCAGAGGCTAGCCTCACCTCCTCTCTGCTCAGTGTGCTGCTGTCCTCATACAGAGGCTAGCCTCACCTGCTCACTGCTCAGTGTGTTGCTGTCCTCACTCAGGGGCTAGCCTCACTTCCTCACTGCTCAGTGTGCTGCTGTCCTCATACAGAGGCTAGCCTCACCTCCTCCCTGCTCAGTCTGCTGCTGTCTCATACAGAGTCTAGCCTCACCTCCTCACTGCTCAGTGTGCTGCTGTCCTCACTCAGAGGCTAGCCTCCCCTCCTCACTGCTCAGTGTGCTGTCCTCATACAGAGGCTAGCCTCACCTCCTCACTGCTCAGTGTGCTGCTGTCCTCATACAGAGGCTAGCCTCACCTCCTCACTGCTCAGTGTGCTGCTGTCCTTAGAGGCTAGCCTCACCTCCTCTCTGCTCAGTGTGCTGCTGTCCTCACTCAGAGGCTAGCCTCACCTCCTCACTGCCCAGTGTGCTGCTGTCCTCACTCAGAGGCTAGCCTCACCTCCTCACCGCTCAGTCTGCTGCTGTCCTCACTCAGAGGCTAGCCTCACCTCCTCAGTATGAACCATTACCATTTGGGACGCATTCATAGTTTTGTGTAGTGTCTCTGAAGTCTCTTGACTGAAGTCGAAGGCCCTTTCTGTGAGTCATTTTGGATAAAAGCCTGCACCAAAACTCCCTGCAAGGTATTATATAAGGGCACTGGATGTTTGTTTGAGCTAACAAATCTGTGACTGTGTGTAACACATTAGAGGAGTGTCTCCACTGGCCCTGTTCCCAGTGCCTCCTGAACAGCCATACCTCTGTCTTATCCAGCCAGACGAGGCACTGGTTTGTTAAAGTGACACACGGAGAGCAGTCAGCCATTAGCGATGTGGTGGGTGCTCTAAGTTTCTAGCGAGTACCCCTCAATCTACTGCGAGAGCAAATAAATACAGAAATACAATCACTATAAAACATAGCCAAAATAAAATAAAACATAGCCAAATTTGGCAAAATCATCAACAATTGAATGTTTGTGTCATGGTCAGCAGAAGGATAAGACCCAAACGCAGGCATGTCTCCAGTAGGCAGGCTTTTATTTCCAAGTAACCGAGAACGACAAAAACCAGCACATAGGCAGGCTCGAAAACCAGCACATAGGCAGGCTCGAAAACCAGCACATAGGCAGGCTCGAAAACCAGCACATAGGCAGGCTCGAAAACCAGCACATAGGCAGGCTCGAAAACCAGCACATAGGCAGGCTCGAAAACCAGCACATAGGCAGGCTCGAAAACCAGCACATAGGCAGGCTCGAAAACCTCACGGCATATAAGCAAGCAGGCAAACAAACAGTGACCGGGCAAGGGACAACACAAGAATCAGGGCTTAAACGCGAAACCAAGGGAAGCAATCAACCAATCAGAAACAAGACACTAAACAAGGTAACAGGTGCAAACAATGAACTGAAATCAGCCCCTAGATGGGCCAGGCCACGATAGTTTGTTTTAACATGTGTACCTTAACGAGGCGTTTCAAAGTAGATATTGAGTTTGATAGTCATAAGGGGAATAGACAGGGGTCTTACTGATGCCTGTGACCACATGGTCCCTTCTCCAGTACTCTTATCTGTTTCCATGTTAAGTCAAACAACCTATTTCCCCCCTGACACGTTCTGCAGTTTCAGATTGTATGCATAAGTTGCTGAAATCTTCAGTCAAAATATAATATTTGATTAAAGGGACTCTGAGTGAACAAACACAACAAGTAACTCGTTAATGCCGCTAACAGCAAGGGGTTGGTTTGCTGTCGTGTGGCGGATGAGATTACACTCAATACATATTCAATACTATACTAGAAGAGTTTATTAAACATCTAATGATTCCTGCTCTGAGGAGACTTGAGGCCCACGAAGATAGCGCTACTCCAGCAATGTTCTGTAGTCTCATCCTTACTGCTGTCTGTACCCACACTGCTGTCTGTGCTCCTACTGCTGTCTGTGCTCCTACTGCTGTCTGTACCCCTACTGCTGTCTGTGCTCCTACTGCTGTCTGTGCTCCTACTGCTGTCTGTACCTCCACTGCTGTCTGTACCTCCACTGCTGTCTGTACCTCCACTGCTGTCTGTGCTCCTACTGCTGTCTGTACCCACACTGCTGTCTGTGCTCCTACTGCTGTCTGTACCTCCACTGCTGTCTGTGCTCCTACTGCTGTCTGTACCCACACTGCTGTCTGTGCTCCTACTGCTGTCTGTACCCCTACTGCTGTCTGTACCTCCACTGCTGTCTGTATCTCCACTGCTGTCTGTGCTCCTACTGCTGTCTGTACCCCTACTGCTGTCTGTGCTCCTACTGCTGTCTGTGCTCCTACTGCTGTCTGTGCTCCTACTGCTGTCTGTACCCCTACTGCTGTCTGTACCCTACTGCTGTCTGTACCTCCACTGCTGTCTGTATCTCCACTGCTGTCTGTGCTCCTACTGCTGTCTGTACCCACACTGCTGTCTGTGCTCCTACTGCTGTCTGTACCCCTACTGCTGTCTGTACCTCCACTGCTGTCTGTGCTCCTACTGCTGTCTGTACCTCCACTGCTGTCTGTACCTCCACTGCTGTCTGTACCTCCACTGCTGTCTCCACCTCCACTGCTGTCTGTGCTCCTACTGCTGTCTGTGCTCCTACTGCTGTCTGTACCTCCACTGCTGTCTGTACCTCCACTGCTGTCTGTATCTCCACTGCTGTCTGTACTCCTACTGCTGTCTGTACCTCCACTGCTGTCTGTACCCCTACTGCTGTCTGTACCTCCACTGCTGTCTGTATCCCTACAGCTGTCTGTACCTCCACTGCTGTCTGTACCTCCACTGCTGTCTGTGCTCCTACTGCTGTCTGTACCTCCACTGCTGTCTGTGCTCCTACTGCTGTCTGTACCTCCACTGCTGTCTGTATCCCTACTGCTGTCTGTGCTCCTACTGCTGTCTGTACCTCCACTGCTGTCTGTACCCACACTGCTGTCTGTGCTCCTACTGCTGTCTGTGCTCCTACTGCTGTCTGTACCCCTACTGCTGTCTGTACCTCCACTGCTGTCTGTGCTCCTACTGCTGTCTGTACCTCCACTGCTGTCTGTACCCACACTGCTGTCTGTGCTCCTACTGCTGTCTGTACCCCTACTGCTGTCTGTACCTCCACTGCTGTCTGTATCCCTACTGCTGTCTGTACCCCTACTGCTGTCTGTACTTCCACTGCTGTCTGTACCCCTACTGCTGTCTGTACCGCCACTGCTGTCTGTATCCCTACTGCTGTCTGTACCTCCACTGCTGTCTGTACCTCCACTGCTGTCTGTACCTCCACTGCTGTCTGTGCTCCTACTGCTGTCTGTACCTCCACTGCTGTCTGTATCCCTACTGCTGTCTGTATCCCTACTGCTGTCTGTACCTCCACTGCTGTCTGTACCTCCACTGCTGTCTGTACTTCCACTGCTGTCTGTACCTCCACTGCTGTCTGTACCTCCACTGTTGTCTGTACCTCCACTGCTGTCTGTAACTCCCGTAGTCTCACCTCCACTGCTGTCTGTAAATCATGTCCAACCGTCTTCCCACAGAGTTAGATCAGGTCCTCATTAATCACCAGAGTCTGAGTTTGAGGGATCCATCGGTAGATGATGGGGATCTGCTCTCTGCTGACTGCCAGGGCCTCAACCCATTCTCACTGCAGTTCTATTCTGGGTCGGAGCAGCAGTTCCTATCAGGAGATGAAATATTAACCCTGTGACTGTTGGCTAAGTGTTACATAAATATTACATGGTGTGGAGGAAAGAGTAATTGGCTGGGCCATCTATAAGGGCTGTCCCCCTGGCCTGGACGGTGTAGGAGGTTGAGGCAGAGCACTTCATGCAGAGACTCTTATAGGGATCCCCTCATCCACACCATGGTTACTGAGGCCGTCACGCCGAACTCTCTCTGACTCCGGGACTGCGGAGGTCGCCACACACAGTAGTAGTAGTAGTAGGAATTTATTTCAGTCCTTATGAAAAACATTTCCAAATTGAATTCACATAGAAATAAATACGCCAAAAAAAACAAAACAGCATTGACCGAGAAGGTGTAGGTGGAGGCTTTAGCCTGTAATACCTACCACTTTTACACACCATTTCCTCTTTGTTAAACTCTTTCACTACTAGACTCAAAGGAGAAATTAATAACCCTGAGTTCTGCTATCAGCAACACAACTAAAGATGCAGCTACAATGGCATGCAATCCTGTGCAGACTATCTTATCAGTAACATTCAGATGCTGCTTTGTGTACAGCCAACAACAGAGCAGTAATTCAATGTGTATCTTTCTCCACAGAGAGTAACGAGGGACGTTCCTGTACAGTTTCACACGGCCAGTGTTCAAACTGCGATGCTCAGGTATTTCCTTTCCAGACATTGTGCTGTGAGGGGATTAGAGTTAGGCTCTGAATGACTGATGAATGTGGGCAGAGAAGAGAGGCTTATGACAGCAGAGTGCACCCCCCCGTGCACTGTTTAGAGGCCACTTGAATGCTCATCCTCCTGTGCACTGTTTAGAGCCCACGTGCACACACCCTGTACACTGTTTAGAGCCCACGTGCACCCCCTGTGCACTGTTTAGAGCCCACGTGCACACTCATTCTCCTGTGCACTGTTTAGAGGCCACGTGCACGCTCACTGTTTAGAGCCCACGTGCACACTCAGTGTTTAGAGCCCACGTGCACGCTCACTGTTTAGAGCGTCCTCCAGCTCTCTCTCTTTATCTTACCGCCTGCAGATGCCTCCACTGTGGTGAGGACGGTCAACACAACACACCACTTCATCACAACACAACAACAGGGCTGTGCTGGGGGGGGGGGGCAGAAAGATGATCAGAGAAAAGGAGAAAATGTCTCTAAGCAGTATCGGCCAGAATAGGGTTGGGGAACGGAGCCTGGTTAACAACTGACTGTTTTCGCTTTCTCACGTGATTGTCCAACTTTGCCGATTGAGAAAGACCACTACAATGTTTTTTATTATGAAGCATAACACCGTACAGTAATATTAAATATTAAAGAGCTGCCTTGAGAACGCACAGAGGAGACATTTGTGTCTGACAAAGTATCACTCATACATTCTGCCATGTTTCTTACCTTTCTGAGACAGTCAGACAGTAGATAGCAGTCCAGGGTCAAATTCAAAAATATTATTTATTTGTGAAGAATACCTACAACAAATACAATAATATGTTACTTTTTATAAGGATACCTACCGGGTCAGAGCATTTAATTATAATGACTGTGTGGAATTCTGCTAGAGCTATGTCACATTGGAATACAATTGTGATTCAACTTAGATTTAATTAAGATTGCTGTGGAACCAGTACATATATACATATGTGGAGTGTGTATGGCCATTCCCACAAACAGAGCAAAGGAGAACATTTACATTTACCCAAAGTCACTTACAGTGAGATCGCTGTGAGAGGCCCCCTGGTGCCTCCCAGGGTTAATTGCCTTGCTCAAGGGCACACTAGTGGCATGTTGTTCCCAGCTGGGATTTGAACTCCTGACCCTCTGGTCATCAGGTAGCAGTCCTATAGCCCACCAGACCACCAATATTCCACAGAGGCACAAAGGGGGAGAGAAATTGTCCGACTGTTCCAGATATATCTACTAGCGTAGCCTACACAAAAGACAATACTCTCCATGTAAACTGTGCAATGCAGAGAGACGTTGCATTTGACATCTACTGAGAACGTTAGTGGTTTGAAGGTTTGCTAAAGTTATGGAGAGAAGATTAAAAACTGTTCGTGGGCCAAGTAGTAGCGTTCAATGATTTAATAGACCTTTGGTAATGCAAATGTTCTAACGTTGTTTTGGACAAATATGCCATTTCAGCATTTATTCATCAGAATAGAGGCTTCAAACTAGGTGCATGAGCAGGCCTACAATGTGTTATATTTTAATTCACATTTGTAGTTTAATCCAATGCAAAACAGAAAGCCAGTAGTTTAACTGATAGTGGGGTTGTGTAAGGATTGTGGTGTGTCATGATATTAGAGCATTTTTGCTACTGCGATAATGCTATTGGCTTACTAAAGGTTCTGTTGTTGCAGGGCCACTGTCTGATCCCATAGACGGTTAATGATACTGATGTTGTCCTGTGCTGCGAGTTCTATTATTTTATTATATAATGCACTGAATGGGCACTGAATTGTCTCGCAATGGATTTTTTTCAAAGTTGTTTTTAACCCAATTATTGGTGAGGAATTATGTTTATAAGACCAGCATCAATTACTGCAATATGCGCTCAATTTTGTGAATATTAGGTATATGCTATAAGCCTTTTTTTTTAACATGTATTTTCTAAATTACAGCTAAGTGCCCACTCATTGCTGTTTACTATCTCTTTGCTGAAACCTTATTTTGAATTTTATTTTACCTTCATTTCACCAGGCTGAAACCTCAGAGGATTTTAAGGTGTGGTGAAAATCAATACAAAATAAAAATCAATACAAACTCCAAGAAGCATAGGCATTACAGCCTTGGCCAATCTTTAAAGTGTTGCTTTAAAAGACACTACATTACTTTATGCTTGTCACAATTTTCAGAATAAAAATACTCATCCCAAATGGCACAGGGATTAAAAAAAAAAAAAAAAAAATCCATTTTATATCACACGGTTAAGGTTATTGAATTTTTCTTTAAATAATGTATGGGCCATCTGATTCCTAGATTACCAGTCCGAGGGCACAGTCAGACCCCCCACAGTATCCTGACTGGCTCCAGTGCTTCTCCCATTACAATCCACTGGGCCAATGACAAGGGGACTGCCACAGGGAGATACTGGTGCAAGAGGGTGTATCAATCAATCTAGCCAACGCAATCTGTTAGCGAAAATTCTATCTGAGAGGATGACCTGAAGGGGCAGCTATCTAATAAACAACTTGATGGCCAACCCCCCCCCCCCCCCCCGATTCTGTGCTCTTTGAGAACCAGAGCCGAATGTCAGGGCCAGATCGACCTTCAGAAAACCTTGATACAGTATAACAGGGGGGAGTGGTTCACACTGTCCACTGTCAAAGTTATAATTACACACATTGAGCATCCATCTTTACGAGAGGGATAAAATAACAAATTTTATTATATTTTTCCCAATACTATACTTGATTTTCATGACAATACACTTTTATTAATGTGTCATTTCGATCTGTGTGTGTGAAAGCTCCAAGTTCAAAGTTCAGTTTTATTTGTCACATGCCAGGATACAAAGTATAGTGAAATGTACACCTACTAACTCTGTTATGGGACACCACTTTGAATTAGATTATAATATAACATATATGAAATAATATATAGATAAAATAGTAATAGAATAATATAAAGATAAAGACCTATAGATAGAAGAGCAAGATAATTCTTAAGTAAAGAAAGTTGTTGTGTGTTATGCAGAAATACAGTACTGTGTAATTAATGGGCATGAAATGAATGAGTGAAAGAGATAACAGATGTAAGATAATAATACTATTAGTATTAGAGATAGTGCTATTAAAATCCCGTATATATATTTGTATACATACGTGTATTAAATATACAATATTTAAAACCCTCACTCCCCCGGTGATGAAGTCAGATGAGCTACGTAGCCTGCCTTCCCACACCGAAGTAGTGAAAGCCATGCTCCTGGGCAGATCAAGACGTTTTCTTTCGCACAGCGTAATATATTTTGACAGATATTTATCATTTAAAGGTCTGCTGCTCTGCAAGAGATTTCCAGGAACCAGTTACGAGTTCCTGAAAAACTGCCTGGGCGCTGTTAAAACTATGGCATGTTATTTTATAAATAAATGCACAACACCTAATGCCCTTGCCGACTGTGGTATACAGTGCATCGGGAAGTTGATGCAGTTAAAACAGGTTTTTATGTGACACAGGGGAAATGTTCGTGTTCAAAACAGTCTCTGGTGTACAAACCTGTAGAGTGGTAGATAGAGTGGAACTGTGTCCCTGAAGGCTGTTTTAAGACGTTCTGTCTCCGACGGCCCCGACTAGGGGACACTCCAAAGCAAACAGTCTGGTAATTGGTTATATTCCAAAGTCGAACATCGGCGAGTGTGGGTGAACGACTCCCGCTCTCGCTGTTAGCACAGGGAATGTCCGGTTGTGGGAGCTTAAATATGCTCTTTAGGGGTTTGGCTCTTGCTGTCAGGTATTGCCTCCATTATTGATCTCCCCTCTTCACCCATCCACCCCCCTCCCCACCCCCTCGCTCGGTGGCAGAGCAGCCGGCCTGGTGCTGCTCTGTGGGGAGCTCTATTTGCCCTGCAGCCTCACTGGAGGCTTCATGTAGTGCTTCTCCTCTCACTGGCGTTACTGTGGGCATGTTTAAAATCATGTTCCAAAATTACAACATGACAGTACATCTCAGTGAGTGCTTTCTGGGTCCAGCCCTTAAGAGAGGCACTTAGCACAGCGCTGTGTTATCTGGCCACTGTTCCCCCTTCTCTTGAGTGTGCAGTACGTTTCACAGAATGGGAATAGAACATAGCCGACATCATCATCATCGTCATCCGCTTGGTCCGTAGCCGACATGATGAATTATTATTTATTTTGTATTATTTATTTTATTTTTACAGGGTGAACTGACTGAGACCAGGTCTCTTTTCCAGCAGTGCCCTGTTTAAAGGCACAATATATAAATTACAACAACAACAATTAAATAAAAAATAAGCAAGAATTTATAAAAATGTTTACAATACAATATTTACTATACAGTACAATTTTTAAGTTTCAACCAAAACAAGAACACTCTTCAACTCCCAAATCCTCCAGTAAAAGTTTAAATTGTTTAGCAGAAACAAACTGCTCAAATTTCAATTCCTGTTGAATCTTGTTCCATTTATCCGAGGCAAAAAAAACTGAAAGCTGATTCACCAAGTTCTGTGTTTAGTTTGAGGCTTTCTTCTGTGTTAATGTTATTCTGGTTTGTAATAACATTTACGCATAGAAGCATTATGTAGCTTGTGGAGCAGCACAAGACAAATCTATTATTCAAAAATGTTTTAATACCAACGTATCTGTGTTCTATAATGATTTCCCCAAACGAAAGCTTTTAACGTTAACGGAACAGATCATGACATGATAAAACATTACGTTTTCAGATAAACGGTTATCTAAAAAGGACATTTCAAAGCATGTTCACCAGAGAAATGAAACAAAACAAAAAACAACTGTAGAATAAAACGTCATTTTAATAATTATTTAAGTAGCTTTTAGATAAATGTGCCTGTGCTGCCGAGCAGTTTCCAACCAGGAGCAGAGGGCTGTTGTCTCCAGCTGTTTGACCCGACTGTCACACCTATTTCACCTGCTGATCTGTGTTCATTACAGGGCCTTTCTGCTGGTGGAGAACTCCTCTTCCTCTCCTCTCCTCTCCTCTCCTCTCCTCTGTCTGTACTCTCCTCTCCTCTCCGCTCGTCTTCTCTCTTCTCCTCTCCTCTCCTCTCTTCTCCTCTCCTCTCCTCTCCTCTCCTCTCCTCCCTCCCTCCACCTCACATGCCAGCAAACCCTCATCAACCCTCTGGCTCAACATTCATCATTCTTAAGGAAACACATTTCTCTCACTGTGCTGTTTCTCTGAACACGGACACACAGCAGGATAACAGCAACACTTCTGTTGCTAAGCACAGTGATCCAACAATATATATTTTCAGCTCACCTGCGTACCTTCAATAAAACTAATTTGACATATCTGCGTTATCTCCTTTTTTAAATAACATTTATTGACTCTAATCAAAAGCGACATTTTAAAACATCTTGGTCTTAGTCTTCCTGGCTTCATCACTTTGCAACACAACGGGCAGCTCTAAAGCCCTTCCAGTTCACAGTGTGCTGGAGAGCAGACTTCCATGGTTCACAGCTCGATGAGAATGCTCTGACTAGTTTCTATTGACTCGTAGACTTGGTACTTCAGTCCTTTGAAATCTATACGCTATGTCTATTGTTCGCGTAATAATTCCTTTATCTTTTTTTTTCCGTAGAATGAGATGGAACTTTAGGTTCACCAGAAGGTAATACATGAAACGAATACAATGCAGCTGCATCTCACACATAACCACATTTCTGAGTGAGTAGGGCGATTTAAAGTGTTAAATGAAAAGAAAGGGTCCAAGGAAATGTTAAGATGCAGCCATTGTGCGTGTGTGAGACATGTGACAGTGGTGGCAATGTGCTGATGGTAAAGTCACTTTCATTCCACCAGCGTCCTGCTTCATTCTAAATGTCTTCTCTCTCCATCTGTCCTGTCTCGCCACCGCTCTCCTAGCCCATTGGTTGATACTCCTAGTCGCTCACAGCCCATTGGTTGACACTCCTCCTAGTCGCTCACAGCCCATTGGTTGATACTCCTGGTCGCTCACAGCCCATTGGTTGATACTCCTGGTCGCTCACAGCCCATTGGTTGACACTCCACCTAGTTGCTCACAGCTCATTGGTTGATGCTCCTCCTAGTCGCTCACAGCTCATTGGTTGATGCTCCTCCTAGTCGCTCACAGCCCATTGGTTGACGCTCCACCTAGTTGCTCACAGCTCATTGGTTGATGCTCCTCCTAGTCGCTCACAGCCCATTGGTTGACGCTCCTCCTAGTCGCTCACAGCCCATTGGTTGATACTCCTCCCAGTCGATCACAGCCTATTGGTTGACACTCCTGGTCGCTCACAGCCCATTGGTTGATACTCCTCCCAGTCGATCACAGCCTATTGGTTGACACTCCTGGTCGCTCACAGCCCATTGGTTGACCGTGCTCCTAGTCGCTCACAGCCCATTATCACCTCCTCCACAGAGCTAAGCTCTCCCAGAGGAGATCAGGGGATGGGAGGTGGCAGAAGGAGAAGGTGAAGTGGGTTAGCGAAGGTCTCCTGGAGCAGGGCTGCTTCTCCCTGCAGCACCACTGACAGATGTGCTGAGAATTACATTCTGACACCTCTGGAGTCCCCTTTTGGAGGGGAGGCAGGGACCGAGCGGGACCCCCTGCCTGGCGTGAGGTGAGGATGAGTGGGGGCTGGTAGTCTGGCGCTGACTCGTCGAATGTGGATATCTGTAGGTCGTTTCTTGGACGAAATGAGAAAGCGTGTGGATGAATCGTTTGAAAGTACCAACACAGGATATGTAGTTGAAAATATTTTTTCATCAGATTATTTGTTTAGATTATTATTCTATTTATTTATACTGCGGAAATCGATTGAGAATAGATCTCTTTTCCTGCAGTGTCCTGTTTGAAGGTAGAATATATATCACAACAACAAAAAAACATTAAAGTAAGATCGAATTAATCAAATAAAAGTAATTTGTTAATTATATTTCAAATGCAATTTCTGAATGTAAACATGCTAATACCTTACTCGTTAGAGTCCTGAGGCTAAAGATTGGAATGTGGTTTTATCTACTTTAACTGGGCACGTGACAGAAACCCAAAGCTTGCAACTTACCCTGTGTACACGTGTTGCTATAGTGACAGAACCTATGCCTCAAGAGCAATTCACTAGTTTTCTGGTGGCTTGTTAGGAATGGATTTGTATGTGCATTTAGTACATGACTATTAGTATGCACGAGTGTAAGAGTGTAGCATGTGTGTGTGCAGTATATGTACATGTGTGTCTAGTATGTGTGGGTGGGGGTAGATGTTTATGTCTGCGTGTGAGTGTGTGTAGTATATGTACAGTGTGTGTGTGTCTAGTTTGTGTGTAGTGTGTGTAGTGTGTGTGTGTGTGTAGTGTGTTTGCGTGTGTGCGCGTGTGTAGTGTGTGTGCGTATGTGTGTGTGTAGTATATGCGTGTGTTGATTCTTGCGGGGCGCTGGCTGTCTCGCTCTGTCAATATGCAGCAGGCCAGAGTAATGTTTGGTCTCCAGAGTTTGTCCTTCCTGTAAGACGGGTCATGGCACCACTCACCCAGCTGACTATTACCTCTCCCCAGTAACAGTCGAAGTGGAAAGTAAATGTTTCTTTGAAAATTGTTTTGCTTTCTACGTGACCGTGAGATGACATCTTTTTCTACTTTCTTTTCCAACCCGAAAATCAACTCTGAAATTGCTTTAAAGCAATCTCCAGAATCTGCTAGCAATTTTTGAGGGTAAATCAAATGGATTACTTGCTTTCATTATTTTCGTGTCTCTCAGATAAAACGTAAAAAAATAAAAAATAAAGAATAAACTATCCGTGTTTTATTTAACCCCCCAACCCCCCCCAAAAAAAAACATCTTCACTTTGTTACATACACTTTACTTCCCAATCTGAATAACATCCAGGTTGCATACAGGTTCTCTCTGAGTGTTATCAAAAGCACCACCTGAATGGTGACATGGTGCAGCAGAGACCAGATTATCAACCCTACCTCTCTGTTGCCAAGGACAACGGCGAAAGAGCGCTAGCTGGGTTTGAAAAGGTCTTGCTCTCAGAGAGTAAAGGAAAGCAGAACAGCCTGGCCTTAAAACCACGAGGACAGACCATCAGGGTGTGGAGACGGGGGGGTGGATGGATGGCTTGCTGTTCTTACAACGTTAGCGTGAGTCCGCCAGCAATTATCCTCATTCCATTACATAGTCCTCCAAGTTGACAACGTGGAAATGGAAAATCACACGTGCCGTTCCAATCTCTCCAAAGGAACGAGGTTTATTGGAAGTTATCATTGTGTTTTATATCAGTTCATACAGAAAAGTACGGAATTGTTAAAAGAGGATTTTTCATGTATCCATAACGTGCGCTCCTGTGTCACACAGTTACTACGGTAACTCAATCACACAGTGGTATTCTTGGACTGCTTTCTACCGTGTTCCTCCTGCGGTTGCTATGCTCACCATCGGACCGGGTGGACTGCTGTGCGTGCAGAAGCTGACTGCATGGTTCAAAATGTCGTTATTAGATCAAGAACACTGAAAACGCTGTGCCTGCCTGTAGATGTACTGTGTGTTCTCGTGTATAAAGACAGTTAAGGTGTCATTGGTCCACACATGAAAGTTATCCACAGATACTGGGCCACAAACAGCGCTAGGACTAATCCCTGTGTAATTTAACTTATCTGTTCTGGCTGGTGGTCTGACATCCTAAAGCGACACCCCGACATCAAATGCAGGACAGGCGGCCACAGTAATTAGACCTCAGTCACTCTCTGATGTGAAATCAAAGTCAAACAAGAATCCACAACCAATTTGATTTAGATTGAGGAAAAGGAACATCATTATGTACAAGAAAACTTCCCTGAATAAGTATCATTGTTGGGTGTGTTCCCCTGATGTGGACACACTTTGGGACATAGTTAATAGGAGCACAAACTGCTGCAAACCGATTGGCTCTGACCAGCTGATACCTCGGATAGCAGTGGACTGCTGTGGCACCACAGACACAGACACACACACACACACACACACACACACACACACACACACACACACACACACACACACACACACACACACATACACTGTCCTCTGCTGCAGTAGCACCACACACACACACGCACACACACACACACACACACGACACATGACACACACACACACACACACACACACACACACACACTGTCCCATGCAGAATGGCACCACACACCCACACACACACACACACACACACACACACACACACACACACACACACACACACACTGTCCCATGAGAATGGCACCACACACACACACATACACACACACACACACACACACACACACACAAACACTGTCCCACTGTCCACAGTGTGTGTGTTTCTCCTGGTTGGTGTGTAACTGTGTGTGCGTGTATGTGTGTGTTTGTCTTTCCTGACATGTTGCTATGGCAGCCTGCGATCTGATCAGAATAGTTTCTGCAGCTTTCATGAGTTAGGAGCTTCTCTTCAGTCCTAACAGACCCTGAACACCTCTCGGCTTTTCAGAGTTTTGGGCAAACAGAGGCAAGAGAAACATTTATAGAAAATAATTCGTATTTTCAACTGCGTTGAGAGATGGATCACGACATCTGAGTCATATTATTGTATTCTAAACTTGTCAAAGTCCTTTCAATATGCCTCTGCTGATTCTGCTGCAGGAGTCAACTTTGATCCCGGACATTTGAATGAACAGGAAAGTGGACAACCTTGCCAGACAACAACGACAGAGTTATATAAGCTTTAAAAAAGGAGTGGAATCCGTTCCAAAGATTTCACTTTTTTTTTGCAATCAAAAGCAAAGTTAAAATAAAAATATATTTTCGACTCCGTACAGAATGAATAGCACTGTGTGATAGGTTTCAGGGAGGGAGCAGTGCAGTTGTTTTTCTAGGAGATCTGCCTCCACTTGGCCCTCGTGTCTGAGAACAGTCCCCCCTCTCCAGGGCCTGCCCGGCCGCCCGCCCGCCTGCTGTATATCCTCAGCTTATGCTTCCCCCGCTTAGCGTCAGCTAGCGAGAGGGGCTCCCCACCGCTATCTCCACAACACAGCCATGGAACGCCGGGCCTGGCTTCCCTTCAAACGCATTACAGCCCCTCTCTCGCTTTAAGTAATGAGAGCAGTAATTGAATATTGAAGCACCTAATTAAATTCTCTTTTTTTTTCATCCGGGGGATGCGCCAGCCCTGGTGGTTTCGTGGGCACTTCTTAAGCGGCGCTGGGGTTTATTGGAGGCCTCAAAGAGGACAGTTCTGCGCCAGATAAGGAAGGGGGGGTGAGAGGAAAGGATTGCTGGGCCTGTTTGCCAGTCTTGTCCCGTCGTTGCTCCCTCCTTTGTTTGAGTTCTAGAACTGTGACATCAATCCACGTATCCATGGCAATTTCAACTAGGACGACGAGGCAAAAAAACCTAAACGCTAATGTTTATGTAACGGAAGTTAATTTCTTTATTTTCTTCATTTTCTTTCTTTCTTTCATCTTTCGCTAGGATAGTAAAAGTAAGCAATAGAGGTTTATTGTTGTCAGTTAGAAATACACTCACAGGCTACTGCCAGCATCAGGGAGACCTCACTGTCCCTCCATCCAACAGCGTGTGGCTGCAGCCCTCAGGACCAGTATGTCTTATCCACAAATAGTGTCATATGTCATCTATGTCTGATCCACAGAGATAGTGTTATATGTCATATATGCCTTATTCAGAAAGATAGTGTCATATGTCATCTATGTCTGATCCACAGAGATAGTGTTATATGTCATATATGCCTTATTCATAAAGATAGTGTTATATGTCATGTATGTGGTATCCAGAGAGATAGTGTTGTATCATGTAATTTATGTCTCATACATAGAGGTATGCTATATGTAATGCATGTCTTATTCACAGAAATAGTGCTGTGTGTCTATGGTTCCATAAACACATCATCTTCAGCAGAACTGCTGGTCTATGAAATACAATAATCTTTCAGAGTTGTATTGATTGTGAGTGTGGATGTGTAGTTAGCATACCTGCCAACCCTCTCGGTTTTCCTGGGAGACTCCCGGTTTTCTATCAATACGATGTTTTTGCTGAGGACCTCTAGACTCATTCACTGTGGTTTGGAAATCCTCCCTATGTTTGAGGTCTCAAGGTTGGCAAGCATGGTTGTTCCTAGTCCTCTGTACAGTATTGAGGCTGGAGTTCACACAGAGCAGGGCAGGGGAATATATATATAAGTCTATTTAAAGCTGCATGTCAGGAGCCCCCTCTGTGCCACAGGCTGTGGAGCCCGTTCTGGAGAGATGTACCACATCAGAGATGTCTTATGTGTCTGAGTTTGCTGAGAAGATGGTAATCTAGTTCTGTTGTCAAATTAGATCACTAATTATCGACTCCCGCCAGTAATGTGTTTGTTTACTTTCATCCATATTGATAAGAATATTCCGCATATTTGTGATATCCAGATCAATATTTTATAGCAACACACATTTCTCACTTCGGACTAAGATTGAGTTGAAAACACATTCAACTATCTACCAACTTTTTCCCTCTGAACTACCAAAACATCTTTTGAAACTATATGTCTTTCTGTAAAAAATAAAAAACACAAACATACTAATAGGGGTGCCAATAATTTTGACACCACTACTTAATAATTATAACACAATTTAAAATAATAATATAGAAAACAATTTGCACTTTCACACTACTAGTTTTATATTTTTCTAATAGTGTACATTTAATAATGTGTTTCCTACATAAGGCATGCAAAATAT